>BCLF01000194.1:119176-137557 GCA_001602275.1 Zoysia japonica
GGGGGGGGGGGGGGGAGTACGTGCTAGATATTGCATCGTGGTTGTTCCTGTGACCTTGACAAATCTGACGATCGAGATGGAACATTTATGTAAGATGCATGGGCCAAACATGACCATCATGGAAGATGAAACTCGACTGGAGCTAGGCTAGGGACCAGCAACCTTCCTTCATCCGATCGGGATCGAGATGATCGATCCGGCAGCCAGGTCGGGGTAGATCCATAAATGATGAAGACATGAACCGATTATGCAACAAACGAAGTGGATCTTTATATGCTCTGTGTTGAACAAACCTATTAGCTTGCCGACGATCGAGGAGGTAGCCGGCCGGTGGGACAGCGTTTTCACCGGCCGATTGCACGGGGATGGACCCGTTGTTTTGCCGCGCTCTACTGCCGAGGGCGGAGCCACGCTAATTAGGGTGGAAACAGGTTGAAGAAAATAAACTAAAAATTATGAGAGTTAGATCGAATTAAAATCAAATTAAAATTTTATTTATTTTTAAACTAAAATTTAATAAAAATTAAAATAATTTGTGAAAAAATTCGCGGGTGAGTCCTTTTTTACACCCCCACTGCTGATTCGTCATATTGCGGAACATATGCACACGAGAGGGACAGGGCGTTCGTTCACATGCATGGGTGATTCGTCGCGGCGTGCCGGACTAATGCGCGACTAGACTAGCGAGCAGGCTTTCGGTGGAGGTGATCGGTCTGCCCGGCGCCGGGTCGTGTCGATCGATCGATCCGCTTCAACTCATTGTCGCTGCTGCGGCCCCGCCGGTGAGGGATGGTGGTATCGTCACGGCGGCCCCGCCGGTGTACCGCCGCGAGCTTCAGCTATAGCTGCACCGCACGCCGACCGTGATGCTGCGCCCGCGTGCTGGACATGATTGATATCCTGCTGCGGCCTGCGGGAAGAATCCGGTGACTAGCATGCACCCCCCCGGCCGGGGCAAAGCTTGTCTTCGCGCGCGCGTCGTGGGTCGACGATGCCGGGGTCCTCGACCTGAAAGTCGGATTTTGTTAATGGTGTTAATATTTTAAAATCAAAGATAATATACTATTAGTTAAAGTGGATTAACATATACATAAAAAAATTGCATCGGAGAATTTTTGCGGCTGCAGCCTTTTCCACGTCGGGCTGGAGTGAGCTCAAGAAATGGGCGAGCTCCGCACTAGATGGACCGAGACCCTCATTACCCTTGCCTTGGCTTCTGTAGGGCGTGATTGGTTGCACGCAGAAGTCCCGGCCAGGTTAGTCGGATGCAGGGGCGAGGTGATTGGTTAGCTTGCCTACGCTCGGCCTGGTTGGCCGCGGACAGCTGATAGCGATTGGTTGCCTGCAGCGTTTGTCTTGTGCGCACGTCGACACGTAGAAACTCTTTTGCAAGAGGTTTAGTTTCTGATTTTTTAATTCATTTTAAATTTTTTATAAAGTAATTTTGTATTTAAAAGTGATTTTTTTATTCTTTAAAATAAATTTTTAGAATCAAGATACAAAATTACTTCACATCACATTAAAAAAAACTATTTTTTCAGCTCTCAGTCTCTTAGTTCATCTTAAAAATTCACTTCACAGAACGAGACAAAAATTATTTCTCTTAAAAAAAATGTTTGACAAAGCATCTCATATTCTAATTAAGAATTAAAAGCTTAAACCTCTACCAAAGTGACCCTCAAGCTGACTCGTAAGAAACGGAATCCAATTTCCTTTCTTCAGAGCCTGGCTCGCGTGCTGCATCGCCAGTTGCGGCCTGGCTACTGAGAACCAAGCCAGGAGAGATGAGACCGTACCAATCACACCCTAGCGAGTGATGCTTTCTTGTTCTCACTCCGCTCCAGACGGACCGGGATCCTCACTACCCCTTGGCTTCTTGTAGCGAATGATCATAGCCATCGAAACTTTGATCCAACGGTTCAAAGATGATCCTAACGCCGCGTAGTGTTCCTCCTCTTCCTCTGCATTGGAGTACTTCGATCCCCTCTTCCTTGTCCGTCGAATAAACAGCGACCGCACCGCACTGAGCTGTAGAGCTCCAATCAGCAGCCGCGAACCACCGGAGAAGGGACAACCGTAGCAACCGAAGTCTCCTGATCCCTGTCGCTCCTCCTCCATTCGACAGAAGGTGAGAACTGAGCTCTCCTCCCCAATCGTCGAATCCTCATCCGTCTTTCTGTAGTTGAGCCCTGAGCGGCGACGGGAACAGGGATGGGGATGCGATGCCGCGCAGCTCTCTCTGCGACCGGGAGGCAGGAGATCTCGGAGGAGAGGGGGAGGGGATCTCTCCGTTGGCATCAGATAGGGCGGCTGCCAGCCCTACCTCGCCTATCGGTCAGCCCGCCTCTGTTTTTAGGTACCTTCTGAGATGAAATGGTCTTTTATGCGAGGTGCGGAGATGGTCCACTTAGACAACGCATCAGCCATATCAAGGTGACTCTGAGCAAGTACTTGTAGTAGTCTTGTAGTACTGTATAGGGAGTATGTCCATTTGCACTTAGATTACTTTTGGAATTTGGTGGCAAGACATCGTTTTAGAATTTATAAGGCTCTTTTTGGCCTCTTGCAAAGAGTACATGGATGACCCATTCCATTTCATATTCGTACTTTCATAATTGATGTGGATAATTTCATTTTACCAAGTAAAAAAAAATATTTAGGGAGCATTAGTCTCTAAGAAAATGACATGTGACTTATACATGTAACTGTTTGGTGCTTAAAATATTTTGGGCAAACATCTTACTTTCTTGCTTTTGGTACTCGAGGTTCATAAACCGAGCTGTGGATGTAAATCGAGAACCTAAGTCGCCGTTAGTTGATGCCTGTGTATCATATGCAATGGAGGATCAATTTCACTTAGATGTCTTGTGAAGTTGTTTTCCTTCTGCTAAATAGGCATACATTTCCGTACCTTCCCTTTTGGCTACTTTTGTGGCTGAAGTGTTCATTTCAGCTTCGCAGCTAAACTTCTTACCTTTTTCACCTTTTTTAGGGAGGGAGGAGGGGAGAGGTCTTTATTCTTCAACAATGATTCATAATGGTTTTGAATTGCAATAATATAAAAATTACTCCTCTACAATTGTTCTTCCTAGCATTTTGAATCATGGAATTTTCCTGATGTTTATTAAGTCATAGAATTAAAGCCGGATGGTTGAAGCGGCGTCAAGCTTTTGGAGTCCTATGTGATAGTAGGGTGTCTCAAAAACTCAAGTGTAAATTCTATAGAATTGCAATTCGTCCTGCCATGCTTTATAGAGCAGAGTGTTGGCCTACGAAAAGGCGACATGTCCAACAGTTACACGTAGCCGAAATGCGTATGTTGAGATGGATGTGTGGTCACACGAGGAGAGATCGTGTCCGAAACGATGACATACGAGAGAGATTAGGAGTGGCACCAGTTGAGGAGAAACTTGTGCAACATCGTTTGAGGTGGTTCGGACATATTCAACAAAGATCACAGGAGGCACCGGTTCGTAGCGGGATGGTAAGTCGGTCAAACGGTGTGAAGAGATGCAGAGGTAGACCAAACTTGACTTGGGAAGAGTCTGTGAAGAGAGATCTGAAGGATTGAGATATCGCTAAGGAGTTAGCTTTGGATAGGAGTTCGTGGAGGCTAGCAATTCACATGCCTAAACCTTGATTGTCGTTTGTTGCTCCTTTTTAGTCGTCTCTCGGGGTTTCATCTCTAGCCTACCCCAACTTGCTTGGAACTAAAGGCTTTGTTGTTGTTGTTGTATTAAAACGGATACCAACATTCTTGTTTGAGGATCTACAGCCGGCAACAGTTAATAATTCAGGATGCCTCCTTTCTGTCTTTATTCCGGTTTTATTTGGAGATACTGTTGTTATTATCGTATATAAGGAATGGCTTGCTTCTGTCACTTCATGTCGCTCAGTGATGGTTTTTCTCTTTCTGATTACAAACAGGACTGTAGCTTAAATGGCGGCCTTGCCGATGGCTACTGCTGAAGTATGCGATGCAAATACTCATTTAATTACGAATGGTGAGCTTCGTGCACTTCATCCCATCTTCCAAATCTATGGAAGGCGGCAGGTCTTTGCTGGCCCTATTGTGACGCTGAAGGTCTATGAAGATAATGTTCTGATCCGTGAGTTCCTTGAGGAGAAAGGTCATGGCAGGGTCCTTGTAGTTGATGGTGGTGGCAGCATGCGCTGCGCCATTTTGGGTGGCAATCCTGTCCAGCAAGCACAGAACAATGGGTGGGCTGGCATTGTGGTCAATGGCTGCATCAGGGATGTTGATGAGATCAATGGCTGTGACATTGGTGTCCGAGCTCTGAACTCGCACCCTATGAAAGCAAACAAGAAGGGCATGGGTGAGAAGCATGTCCCTGTCACCATTGCTGGAACCAGAATTTGTGATGGTGAGTGGCTCTATGCAGATACAGATGGCATTCTTGTCTCGAGTACGGAGTTGATTGTGTAGGCCTACTCTCTTCTTCATATGCTTGTATAAGTATTGAACGCATAAAGGAAGGGCAGCTCCTGATCTTGCCCTCTTAGTGTTATTATGCTTGAACATGTAATAACATAGTTTGTTGGATTTGGATCTCGTGAATAATCAGAATAATTGGATGCTTCCACGGTTGCAAAATGTTGTTGATCAAATTTTGAACTTTTGGTCTGATTAAGCTTCCTGTACACTGTTACATTGGATTTCCCTAACAGTTATAATTTAGAAAGCAAATTATTCTGTGCCTGTGCTTTATGATCTTGCCAGTAATTTGTATGGATTATTCCATTTTGGCGAATAACAATGTGGTGCCTTACTGGGAGTGTATGGAGGAACTTTTATCAGCATGCCTATGATGTAATGTGCTATCTGCGAAAACCTGATGTAATTATAACCTTGTGAGATCGTAGTGATTTCATTCTGCCATAATAAATAATTAAAGTTACCCAAACATCAGTTAATTTGACAAGTTTTTTTTTCAAACAATGCGAAATGAATTTACTAACGTACACCCAAAAAGGTATCCACTCTTCTAGCATGAAAACGAGAACGGAAATGCTCTTTTTTCTTGGCTGTTTGAAGAGCTTCTAGTCCCGCAAACAAGCTAGTACAGTGGCAGGAGGCATGGATTAACATAAGCATTTCATGTGAATGCACAGCATCACTGTTTAATTTAGGATTAACAAGGCCACTGGATCACCACTTTAACAATGTTACAAAACCATTGGACGATCACTCTAGCTACCCTAGAAATTTCACGCTTCGATCATCGTAACGTCACCACCGGTGATCCGTGCTTCATCTGAATATATCCTGAGCGAGTGAGCGGCAATGGAGCGGATGCATTGCTATGAACGTTCAAAGATTGTCATTGTTCAACCACCAACGCTAGAGCCCTCGCCGTCGGAGTCCAGCTTCCACCATGGCCTCCCTTTGGCCCTCCCCACCAACTTATCGACGCTATCTTCGTCAGTATCTTCTAACACGACGACTTCCTCGTCGTCGTCCCCTTCGTACCTCCACTCCAGCCCTTTGAGTACGTCCCGGTCCCGCCACTTTTCGGACACGGATGGCGCCGCTTTCCTGGCCTTCCCAGCCACCACGTCCGACCAGCTGAACCCCACGTCGGCCCACCTCGCCAGCCCGGACTCCCCGCCGATCACCACCGACCGCACGCCCCTCTCCTTCGCCACTGGAAGCAGGGAGACGAGCTCCTCGCGCGCGGACACGAGCATCAGGCAATCGACGGACCTTTCGTCGAGCACCTGCTGCGCGCGCTCACGGAAGGACGCGGCCGGGGTGCGGGTGAGCTCCGCGCGGACGCCGGCGCGGCGGAGTTCGTCGGCGGGGGAGGCGGGGCCTGCGGCGGCGGCGGCGAGCTCGCGCGCGGCCTTCTCGTAGTTGGAGAGCTTGAGGGAGAGCGCGGCGGCGAGGCGCACGCGCCGGCCGCCGCGAGCGGAGTCGATGCGCGCGAGCCGCTTGGCGTGCTCGCGGGTGTGGATGGCCTCGAAGTGGCGCAACAGGGCGTCGCGCTCGCGGAAGCGGCGGCCGCAGACGCGGCAGAGGTGGGTCGAGACGGCGGCGGGGCCGTGCAGGCGATGGGACGGGTGGAGGAAGGCCGCGGAGAGGTGGAGGCGACCGAAGGAAGTGGCGGCGAGGTGCAGGCGGACGGCGGCGTCGTAGAGGGGGAGTGTGGAGGGGGGACGGGATGCGGCCAGATCCCAGAGGATGGCAACAGCGGTCGTCGGCTTGCGGGCCGGCGGCGCAGCAGTGGTGGAGAGAGATCGCAAGAGGGGCGGGGCGAGAAATTTCGGGGCTGTGGCCATGAGGCGGCGCCGGAGGTTGGAGAGCGGCGGGAGCATGAGCTGGAACTTGGGAGGCTACACCACGAAGCAGAGGACTTCAGGCTTCGGTGGCAGTGCAGTTGGAGATCGCCTGATCGGTGGCGAGGGTATGCTGATCAGAGACAAACCTTGTGCCGTATCATCAGGAGGCTTCTAATAAATTTTCCTACAAACAACTCGCAAAGTAGAAAAATTCTACAAACATGGCAATGCGAAACATCAACCTCAAGAAACAGAAACGAGAACAATAACTAGGAGTACAAGAAACAGGTGATTTATGACAGCAAACTCATAACACAAGGACCTTCAGAAGTTGCAATAGTAATATGGCTGTCAATGAGGCAGCAGTACAGATGACACCGTGACATTCAGTAGCCAGCGCAGTTTCTGGTAACATAATCAGCCATTCGACGATATACCAAGTTTAAATTGATGAAACACGAGAGGACTATATATGTCTCAGTACCAATCTAGTTGAGGCCTCACATCTTCTGCTGGATAACAGAGTTTGCCAGGCCAGCTTGCTCCACGGTCTGAGTTAGATCTGTCAGCTGCTTGGGCGGGAAACCAGTCTGCAACTGATATGGCCTTGTGGCTCCTGGCCGTGATGCGTCAATGAAGGACCTAATGTCACCAACAGTGTGGTGCATGTTGAACCGGGCGACCATACGAGTTCCGTCTGCCAGCCTCAGCTGTATTGATGTAAATGGCTGGGAATCATTGACGACTATGCCAACAGATCTAGAAGCAGCAGGAGGAGCTTCAGTGGGAGCAGCTGGTGCTGAGTCACCCTCTGTGGAAGATCCACCTCCAAGGGTTCTTCCAACACCCTGGAAGCTTGATCGGGGCTTTAGGGGTTCCTAGATGAATTTCACAAACAAGGATATTATATATTGTATTCAACAAAGTACTGCTAAACATACAAACAGGGAATGAAAACGCTTACCTTGTACTCTTCATATCTTTTAATAACATTCACATGAACTGCAGTGCTCCTATCAGCAGGTTCCAGCTCCTGGGGGCATTGAGACATCTTTATGCTCTGAAAAAGCAAAACAAAGTAAATTAGTGTGAATTCCTTAAACACTTCACTCTGTGAGTATACCTTTTCATGCAAGTTTACACATTCATTAAAATAGGAAATTTACAATTGGTGACTGCCATTGTTACTATACTTAAACTTCTCAAGGACAGAGTTCGATAGAATTTTTCAACCCCCAAAAAAGACGCAGCCATCAATAAGAACTGTGGATCAGAGAAAACCCGAGTAACAGTTTAATCTCTGTTTTAGGTTACTATGAGCAATGGATAATTAACTCGAGGAAAGTTTTATAAGTGCTCTGTGAGTAACTGGGTCAAAAAATTGTTTAAAAACATTGATCTGGTCGACCCTTTCATTAAACTCATCAACCAAAACCATCTGAAAAGTAAGTGGTCCTTTCAGAACAAAATGCAAAGGACAGAAAGGAAACATTAAACATAAAAAGCGATTACTTTACAAACATCTTTCACTGTAATAATCTATCCCAATTGAATTGAAATACCTTTAGTCACAGATAATTGGCAGCCCTTGGATAATTACTAGGGCGACATAAGTTTTTTATAACCAAAACAAAATGAAGTAGCCCCCCCTTGGATAATTATAGGGTGATGTAAATTTTTATACCAAAATGAAATACTTGCACATGATCATCCATAAAATGGAGGAAGAAGTCACCTCTATGAAGTCAGCATTTTCAGGATCGTCATATTGCCTCAGTGGACCATCATCTACGCTGAACCCATTGGTCCAAAAGTGTATATTGTGGAGCACTTGAGTTGTTGGCTGAGGAGCTGCAGATGGGACTGTCTCACCTGAAAGCAGTCGGCCAGTCCCTGTGAAGCTCCTTGAGCTGGATGACAGGTCTTCGAAAGGAGGAGGTACACCTTGGACGGCACCCATCTGCCTGGCTTGTTCAAAGATTGCATCCAGATCATTTCTTCTAGTTGGGTCTTGAACAAGCATCCCACTGCACAATAAACAATTTTCTTAATCAGATTATAAAACAGAAAAAAATATACATGAATAAAAAGGAAGAACATGAGGCCAATTAAGAACTTTGAAGTGTCCTGTGCTAAATATTGCTGAAATGATTTCGAAGAAAAAAAATATGGAGCTAAACACTGCGGAGGTGTTCTCAGTTCTGTCTTGAGTCTAAGGCGAACGAAGTCAGCTCCAACAAGAACGAGATAACTTTGCAATTAAAGGAAAAATATGGACCTAAAGGCTTGAGTAGTGTTTCTGTTCAAGAAAAGATTAGAACAGCAAACACAAACACTAACAATGGCCATCACTTACCCCTTTAATGGGCCTCAATTTCATAATCTGATATTCATACCTGGACTAAGTTAGAGCTCACATGTTTCCATTATCCTGAATACATTACGTAATTCAGTAGCATATGTAATCTAATTTAGAGCCCCCATGTTTTCATTATGTAATTTGTGTCCATATACAAAGCATGTGCATCTTATCTTAATAGACTACATTGCAATTAGCAAGTACTACTTGCTACCTAGGAGTAAATAATTTCAACAGTGACAAACTTCCATGACCCAAAATCTACGAGACAACAGCAGGCTCACAGCCTCACACCCGAACAGCATCGACGCTACTGCAACAGGTCAGACAACAACTCTACCGCAACCAGACTTAGCCTGTGTCTTCGCGCAATTCAGGAGAAGGGGATAAAATCCAATCGTCACATCACCAACCGATCAAAAGCCTAGGAAACCTAATCGTACGATGTACTTGTACTACGCCCCTGCCGCCGACTCCAACCACGGCGACCTATCTACATCACAACACCAGCAGCGGCGGCGATCCCGATGCCCGCCCGCACGATGGGCAGCAAATCGCACACGTAAGGGCGACCGGTGCACAAAGGGGGAAGAACCGCAGAGAGAAACGAGGAGATACCTCTTCTCGCCTCCGGTGTAGTACTCCTGGGGCTCGTCGGAGTCGCTGCCCCCGGCGCCGGGGAAGCCAGCGGGACCGCTGTTGATGTCGGCGAGAGTGCGGATGGTGGGGCCCCCACGGCCGCCGGAAGCAGGCTTCTTCCCGCCGTTGGAGGAGGAGCTCATCGCCGACGAGGTCGGGGGATCGATCGGGGGTAGGGTTTGGTTCGGGATTCGCGTCTGAGTCGCGCCTGCCGTGTGTCGGTCTGTTCGGTTGCGGGGATATCACGCGTTCGCGCTGAACCGTATCCCAAATTATCCGGCCCGCCGGTGTAGAAGCCCAGTTAGCACATACCAACTCGGCCTGCTTCGTTTGACTCCCCAGCCCAATTAGACTCCTTTGGACTTTGGAGTACGGAAAATTTTACTGTTTGTTACCGTACGTGTCTTCAATAAAATTAAATTGATCTTTATAAAATTTATGTGTTATTTTTATAAAATTAACTTGTTCCAATGGGAGACTTAACATCTTCTCTCCTATCATATGAAAGCTGCCTTCTCTTTGCTCAAAGTCGCGGAGCGATGGCGACACCCACCCACCAAATCATGCACGGGTGGGCGTCCAAGATCCCACGCCACGCACGACGACATGCGCGCACGCCAAGATGGCCATGGCGATCACGGGCGCCGATTCTGAATTATCGCGACAGAAACACTTTTCCCTCCCGTAACCACAGCCATTAGCTGGGAGGAGCACGTGGATCATCCCGGTTTGATTTGGTTAGCGTGACCAGGCCCTGACGCGACAGGCACTAGTCGACGACGCCACATCCAGTTTCAGAGCGGGGTCCAGATCAGAAAGGTGGTGCGGCGCGGCCCCGCGCACGCAGCGCACCACGCCACTTTCCCACTCCCACTTTCGCCGCGCCGCGGGGAGACTCGCCGTTCGTTCGTTCGAGACTCCGACCCCCGCAGTCGACTCCGCGGAAGCACATGGCCGCGGCGCCGCGGGACGTCCCCCGCCGGGGCCTCTTCATCGGCGGGGGGTGGAGGGAGCCGTCCCTCGGGCGGCGTCTCCCGGTCGTCAACCCGGCCACCGAAACCACCATCGGTGCGTCCGCTCGCCTTCCCCCTTCGAGCGCTTTAGCGGCCTGCTGGTAGCGCTGTACTGAACTCAGCCTTTTGGTTTTGTTTTGTTTGTTTGTTGTGGTGATCGGTGAAGGTGACGTCCCGGCGGCCACGGCGGAGGACGTGGAGCTCGCGGTCGCAGCGGCGCGGGAAGCCTTCAGGCGCGACGGCGGAAGGCACTGGTCGTGCGCCCCTGGGGCCGTGCGGGCCAAGTTCCTCAGGGCGATCGCCGCCAAGGTGCCAACCTTTGTCGTATCAGTCTTTTGATTACAGTTTAATCTGAAGTTTGTTGTATGCGTGAATAATCTCAGCTTACCGCTTGGCATCTCGCTGACTCTCGAAGCTTCGTTTGAGTCGATAGATTGCTTCTGAAAATAAAAGGCGTGATAAGCTGGACAATAACATTTCTACATTAATTGTATGTCTGCTACTCTTTCTAAGCCGCCGTCTATTATCATTTTCACTCGGTGATTAACTGAATCATCATTATGAATTGCTTGTCGGGATTTTGTCATAGGAATAGATTAGAAAAATATAGCTATACATTAATCTTGCCTGGTAACTTACACGATAGAAGTTCGAGCTTTCAGGTATCAACACGAAAGTGACAGTGCAGGCTGTTGCCGCTGTTCCTGCTATGTCATGCCACTAAAGTTAGCTACAGATAGTCAATGTATTTCAGTACTAGTTCGTTGCAATACTTTAAATACGGATGGTGTTCAGCTATGGATCATCTGCCCTGAATCTTATTCTTTTTAATTTAAGATCATTCTTGTATTTACATATCGAAGATTTACTGCACTCTGCAGCATTTGAGCGGGATAATCAAAGAGATCCTTATTTTTGACATGTAAGAAATTTCTTGAAATGTTTGTTGCTTGATGGTGCAGATTAAAGATAAAAAATCCGATCTAGCTTTGCTGGAGACACTGGATTCTGGGAAGCCTCTGGATGAAGCAAATGCAGACATGGTAACTTCAATTAATTTGCGACTTTGATATTCAGTGTGCGTGAAGACAGAACATGTTCCATATCTCATTCAGTGCCTTAACATCTTTTATTAGGACGATGTTGCAGCATGCTTCGAGTATTATGCTGATCTGGCAGAAGCTTTAGATGGGAAACAACGTTTGCCAATCTCACTGCCAATGGAAAATTTCAAGTCATATGCGCTCAAAGAACCAATTGGGGTTGTTGGACTGATCACCCCATGGTATGACATCAACATTGGTCACCATTTTAATATATTTCTTCTGGCTGTTAGTCTATGAGCACAAAATCCCATTCTATGGTGCACCAAAATATTTAGATATTTCAGCTTCTTCTCTTGTTAAATTATCTTTTGTCAAGTAAAGATGACCTATTAATTTTTTGTATAATTATATTACCAAACACTGTATGGTCATATACTGACCTTTTAGTCGTTATGTCCATATCTAGTTGTTGAGCTCTCAAAAAAAGTTGGAGCTATTTCAACTTTATGTAACCCATCGACCACAGCTTGATATGCATCCTATAAATAATAGTAATTCATGAACTGCAATCGTTGCTGTTGGTGTCTATACATTGAGCTGTAAGGTGATTGTTCTAATTTTCTTTTCCTTGTGTAACGAAGGAACTATCCCCTGTTGATGGCGACGTGGAAGGTTGCACCTGCCTTAGCTGCTGGTTGTACAGCTGTGTTAAAGCCATCGGAGTTGGCTTCTCTGTAAGACTTGATGCTTCATATGTCGTCTACACAATGATAATCCTGTGTTTCTATGACTGACTTTTTTATATTCAGGACTTGCTTGGAGCTAGGTGCAATATGCATAGAGATAGGCCTACCTCCAGGTGTCTTGAACATAATTACTGGTCTGGGTCCTGAAGCTGGTGCTCCATTAGCCTCACACCCCCATGTGGATAAGGTAGACATCATTCTCAATGGCTATATTCATATTCTGACAACCCTTGATTATTGACAGACTATCATGTAATCACAAATTATCATCACCAGATCTTACTTAATCTTTTCGAGTTTATGCGGCTTTGCTTTCTAGGTTGCTTTTACTGGAAGCACAGAGACTGGTAAGAGGGTAATGACTGCTGCTGCTCAAATGGTTAAGGTTTGTTTATCACCTTGTGACTGTGTATGCTTTCATTGGTGCAAGAACTTTGTAAACTGTGCCTGTAAATCAGTATTGATTCAATTTTATTTTATCTTCAACAGCCTGTTTCATTAGAGCTTGGAGGCAAAAGTCCGCTTATTGTCTTTGATGACATAGACAACATTGATAATGGTCTCTTCCTAACTTGTTGCGCTATATTCCTAATTTATTATGTAACATTTTCAGTCACCCTTTTTGCAGCTTAGTTCATAGGCTGCAATTTCTAGATTAAGAACGAACAAATATCAACTTACTCTCAGCTGTGCTAAACTCTTGCTGATTTAACAGCTGTTGAATGGGCCATGTTCGGGATTTTCGCAAATGGTGGTCAAGTCTGCAGTGCAACTTCTCGTATACTTGTGCATGTATGTATTTCTCCATTCTGTTTTAGGCGTTTCCTTTTCCTTTCCCTGATAATGACATGAAAAAAATCCACAGGAGAAAATTGCAAAACAATTCTTGGATAGATTGGTTGCATGGGCGAAGCACATCAAAGTCTCAGATCCACTGGAGGAAGGTTGCAGGCTGGGGTCGGTTGTCAGTGAAGGGCAGGTACCTTAAATGAGATGGGGGGGGGGGGCAAATATGTATTTTTTTGCTATCGGTACCGAATTAGAATATTCTGGACCAACCTATCCTTGTTTTCGTATCTACCACTTCCTCTATTCCAATTAAGGAGAGTGAAAAAAGTGGGATGTGCTGAGCAACGAGGAGAGAGATAGATAAGTATTGGAATGAGAGAAAGTGTATTGGGAAGCAAGAACGACTTATAATTTGGGAAAAGTAGAGAAGTACATAATGACTTAAATTTGGGACTGGGGGAGTACTACAACTCTGCACGTCCTGAACATTCTCATTAACTGAAAAATGATGCCACTGTATGATTCAGTAGTTCTTCTTTATACAACTGAAGGTTAATTGTTTTTTCTTTATTCAGTACGAAAAGATAAAGAAATTCATCTCAACTGCAAGAAATGAAGGTGCGACCATTTTGTATGGAGGTGCACGACCACAAGTATGCATCCTTAGCCATATTACTCAGTTTTGGTTCCTTGTTTTTTTTTTTATCAATGATTCCTTGGCAATTGATCCAAGCTACAACAATGAAATGGCAGCACCTCAGAAGAGGGTTCTTTATTGAACCTACAATCATAACAGATGTTAGTACGTCAATGCAAATTTGGCGAGAGGAAGTCTTTGGTCCAGTCGTCTGTGTAAAAGAATTCAGTACAGAGAGTGAAGCTGTGGAGCTTGCAAATGATACCCAGTGAGTTTCTCGATTTTGCAAAACTAAAAAA
Source organism: Zoysia japonica (assembly GCA_001602275.1). Lineage (NCBI taxonomy): Eukaryota > Viridiplantae > Streptophyta > Magnoliopsida > Poales > Poaceae > Zoysia > Zoysia japonica. Next base: position 133,005 of record BCLF01000194.1, read on the forward strand.
ATATTGTCCACGGTTATTTTACTTATTCGTGGTTCTCTACCAATACTTTTCAGCTATGGTCTAGCTGGTGGCGTGATTTCTAATGATCCAGAGATGTGTGAGCGCCTTACAAAGGTAACTTGTAGGACAATTATTATGTGGACATTGATTTCACCCTGATTGCTAGGATGCTAGAATTATAAGGCAAAGGAGTTAATTTATCCCGTAACGCATGTAAAATCCCTTGTCTGCAGGCTATTCAAGCTGGTATTATTTGGATAAATTGTTCTCAACCATGCTTCGTTCAAGCTCCATGGGGAGGGAACAAGCGGAGTGGTTTTGGTCGTGAGCTCGGAGAGTGGTGAGTGCTGCATAACCAGCTGATTGTTTGCCATGTTATAAACTGATACATCGATGTTCAAATATTGCCAAAACTTAGTATCGCTGGCTGGAGAAAGATTCTGAAACCTGCATCCTCTGGAATATGAATTGCCTTCGTCGTTGCTTTTCAGGGGCCTTGATAACTACATGACCGTGAAGCAAGTCACCAAGTATTGCTCGGATGAACCCTGGGGATGGTACCAGCCTCCATCGAAGCTGTAACGAGTCATTCATGCCAGGAAAATGGAGAGCTTCATTTAACGAAGACATAACTATGAATTGTCTATCCTTCCAAAAAAAAAAACTGTGAAATGTCTATTAGGAGTAAGTGCAACGACAGAGTTATATACCGTGCTATTGCAATAAAAGGACTTAACGGCAGACTCGTAATATTGTTTTTGGCCAAGGCATAATATAGTACTACTAGTAATACAATAAACCAGTCTTATATCACTTGAATGTTTACAACTAAATTTGTCGTAACACCAATCGGAAATGGCATTCTACTGTTCTAATTTTTCTGTATGCGCTTGTGATGGATAATGGAGCGACAGAGAGACATTTGCAACAGCTTTTCATGAAAAGCAATTTGAATATAAACAGTTCTACTATTATGATACTACGAAATGACTCGTTCGAACAAGCAGCAGTCAGATGCCTCCTCGAACAACGACCCCTCTCGCGATCCTTTCACGCTTCCTCTCGTCGCCGTCGCCACCGCCGCTGCCCGGGCTTCTCCGCGTCCACGCCCTCGCCGTCACGTCCGGACTCTCCTCCCGCCTTGACCTCGCCGCCAAGCTCGTCTCCGCTTACTCTTCTGCTGGCTGTCCTGGACTCGCTGCGCTCGCCTTCTCGGCGTGCCCATTCCCCGACACCTTCCTCTGGAACTCCCTCCTCAGCTCCCACCACTGCGCTTCCGAATTCGCGCCCGTGCTCTCCGCTCACCGCCGCATGCTCTCCTTCGGCTCGCTGCCCTCCCGCTTCACCGCGCCGCTCGCTGCCTCCGCCGCCGCTGAGCTAAGCGAGCTCAGCGTCGGCGCCACCGTGCACTCGTACTGCGTCAGGCTGGGCCTTCTTGCCGGTGATGGCGGCATCGCCGTCGCTTCGTCGCTGGTGTACATGTACGCCAAGTGCGGCGTCCTCGCTGACGCCGTGAAGGTGTTCGAGGAAATGCCCGACAGGGACGTGGTCGCGTGGACCGCGGTGGTCTCCGGGTGCATGCGGAACGGGAAATACTGGGAGGGTTTGTGTTATCTGGTGGAGATGGTAAGGCTCGCTGGTGACGGCGGGGCGAGGCCAAACTCACGGACAATGGAGTGTGGCTTGGAGGCGTGCGGGGTGCTAGGTGAGCTGCCTTCTGGTAGATGCTTGCACGGGTACGCTGTGAAGGCTGGGGTTGCGGATTCCCCATTGGTGGTTTCGATGCTTTTCTCTATGTACTCCAAGTGTGATAGCAATGTGGATGCATGTGCTTTGTTCCCGGAGTTGTTGGAGAAAGACGTAGTTTCCTGGACCAGCTTGATTGGAGCTTACTGTCGGAGGGGCTTTGTAGCGAAGGCTATGGAACTGTACCAGGAGATGGAGGAGTGTGGCCTGCATCCAGATGAGGTGCTTGTGAGCTGTTTACTAGCTGGTCTGGGGAACACTGCGAATGCACATGGTGGGAAGATGTTTCACGCGGTTATAATGAAGAGGAACCTTGGAGATAATGTGTTTATTGGAAACAGTTTGATCTCGATGTATTTCAAATTGGAACTTGTGGATGTTGCAGGCAGAGTGTTCAGGACGATGCATCAGTGTGATGCAGAGTCATGGAAATTGATGATTATAGGATACTGCAGAGCAGGATACGACGTCAAATGTTTGGAGCTGTATCGTGAGATGCAGTTCGAAAATAATGATGTATTCTTGGGTGATGCCAACAGCTTGGTTTCGGCAATATCTTCTTGCTCACGTCTAGGGAAACTACGCTTAGGTCAGTCAGTACACTGTTATGCAATCAAGCACTTGATTGATGATTATTCTTCAGTTGCAAATGGTTTGATTAGCATGCATGGAAGATGTGGAAACTTTGATTACGCGTGTAAAATATTTTGCCGGACAAAATTGAAGAGGGACGTTGTCACATGGAATGCACTGATGGCCAGCTATGCACAGCTAGAATATTCAAATGATGCTTTGTCATTGTATGATCAGATGCGTACCGAAGGTGTGGAACCGAACACAGCAACTTTGCTAACAGTCATTTCAGCTTGTGCAGATTTGGCTGCATTGGAACGTGGAGAGCAGATACATTCTTATGTGAAAGAAAAGGGGTTGGACTCTGATGTACCTATTAGTACAGCGCTCATTGACATGTATGCGAAATGTGGACAGCTTGGAATTTCTAGAGGGATTTTTGATTCTATGCTTCATCGTGATGTGGTTTCTTGGAACGTGATGATTACAGGCTATGGGATGCATGGCAATGCGAAAGAAGCGTTGGATCTATTTACTGAGATGGAGGGTGGACTTGTTGAGCCTAATGGTGTTACTTTTCTTTCCATTTTATCTGCGTGCTGCCATGCTGGGCTTGTTGATGAGGGCAGGAAGCTGTTTATTAAAATGAGACAGTACTCCCTTGAGCCTAATCTGAAGCATTATGCATGTATGGTGGATCTGTTAGCAAAATCTGGGCTGCTCCAGGAAGCAGAAGATATCATTTTGGCTATGCCAATAGAACCTGATGGGGGGATATGGGGAACTTTGCTCAGTGCCTGCAAAATGCATGACAATTTTGAGATGGGTTTGAGGATTGCAAAGAAGGCATTTGTTTCTGACCCACAAAATGAGGGTTACTATATTTTAATGTCTAATTCGTTCGGCAGTGTTGGAAAATGGAATGATGTAGAGAATCTAAGAGATATGCTGAAGGATCATGGAGTAGAAAAAAGTGTAGGTTGGAGTGCAGTCAATACTTGTGGGTGAATTTAGTAGAAATTCTGCTCTTACTATACTCGTATCAGCTATAGCGAGGAAGTTGCCTGATATGGTGAACCAATGGGATATGATGAACAATCATGGAATGGAAAAGGATAGGTTGGAGTGGCTCATATATTTACAGGTGAGTTAATTGCAATTGTGCTATTTTTGTCGTGTATGTTTACGATGTCCTAGACTATGAAGCAGTGTAACAAGTTGAATGCAGCTAAGCTGTGCCTAATGGGAGCTAATGCATAACTAACGATCAATATCCTACTGTCTGAGTATCTTGACCAATTAAGCTTTGCCAAGTCTTACTAAAGGCACTGAAATTGTATCATCATCTCTATTACTGATATGGACTAAGAAACAGAAAATAGACTTACAAATGGATATCAAAATCATGATGGTCACTGAAAAGACTGGGATGTTGAAATCAATCTGGACTCAAAATTTGAAGATGTGGCCCATCCTCTGAGTCAATGGTGGATCAGTAGGTGGATGGGCTGATATGAAGTAAGGCCTGAGAACTTAATGTCAAAAGGTATGACGGTCTGGAGTTGATGTCCACATGCCGTCTTATATTATAGAGTAATAGTTTACATCTTAAAGGAAGTTAAGAGTACGACAAAAAAAAAACCTTGGGGGGGGGGGGGGGGGGGCATGTTTTGATAGTCCTTTGTGCCATTCATATCAGAGAATGGAGATTTGTTAATTACTTTGGTGCAGGTGGTTGCCAAGCTTGATATGCCTACATCATAGCAGCGTGCCAAGCTGGCTGTATGATGACGGTAACAAGGCACTGCTAATTCAGATATGTTTGGTGTTGATTGAATAATCATATCGTCAGCTGGAGCTGTATTGGATGTCTCTGGCCATGATCGCAGTATTTTGCTGCAACTGTCACTTGCAAAATAATGGCGCATATTTGGTGATGTATGCCTCACTGTTCATTGTAAGGTAACCCGCTACTTGATCTGTTATGTAATGCCAATCATAAGTCATTAAAATGATTAATCATCGCTGCTCCCTTTTTCTGTTTCCACTTCGTTTGGTTGTGTATCCAGAATGGTTTGTCCTTGAGAAGGTTGGGCCCATGGCGGGTGGAGTTGGAGTAAAGGCCTCCACGGTTTCAGCAAGGAACCATTCCTTCAATGAGCGTCAGGGATTTAGGCGCCGTTTAGAACGGAGAAATTTTTTTAATTTCTTCTTTTTTTTATGTGATATTAAAT
>BCLF01000194.1:137569-161216 GCA_001602275.1 Zoysia japonica
TTTTTATAAAATTTCTGCGAAATTTCTGCGTTCCAAACGGAACCTTGACAGTGAGCGACTGATCGGTGAGCAACTGAGCAAGTTGGCGGGTTTGCCCTTCTGCAAGTAAATGCACGATTGCATGAAACAGCTCACGAATATTTGTTCGTACTCTTGTCTATCAACATATTCGACAGTTGATGGCTTACTGTATTCCTATGGAAGCACTTAACAGCATACCAGCAGATGATTTGTCTGTACCAGCAGCTGGCTTGAATCACTGCTTTATTTCTGCAACACCTGAACAATGTCGAAGGACCGGCTGGGCGGCTCAGGTGCTAAAATTATCATGTTCTATGTTTTATCATTAAAGATACAGCCAATAATTTTGAACATTTAGAGCAAATTTTTAATAAAATAAATAGTTAAAATAATGATTAAAAATATTTAAATTAATATTCTAAAATCGAAGGGAGTATCTGATATTAAAATTTCATTTTCAATCCTAGTCGAGCTCAGGACAGTCTATTGCTTTTTCTAATCGAATTCCAGATAATTTGGGATCGCTGAAACACGCAAGGTGCGGGACCAGAACCTTCTAGCATGCCTCGCCCGAATGAAGGTTCTCAGAAAAAATCTTCCGCGCCGGCCATCCAACGAGACCCGACGGACACACCGTCGCTACCAGACCCGAACCTTAATGCGACCAATAAAAAACAACAGAGAGGTGTTTCTCACCCCAACCAAAAAAAAAAAATCTGAGCCAAAAGGTCCCCTGCCTCCACACGTCACACACCGATCGATCGGACGGCCCCGATCTCCTCTAGTCTACGGTCTCCCTTCCCGCTTCGGAGGGCAATCTCGTCATTTGGTCTCTTGTCCCGGACCGATAAAACGCAAAGCGGAGCGTCGGAAAAACGCCAAAAAGCTCAGAAGATTTCGTCTGCCCTTTTTCCTCCATTAAACTTGAGCACCTGTGATTATCTATCCATCCGCCTCCTCCTCGCGTCCTTCCCTCTCGCCGCATCGCTTTTTAGGGTTTCGCCGCCTCCACCGCACGTCGACGAGTCCCCGCCGGCCGAGCCGTCTGCAGCCCACCCACGCTCCCCGCAGAGATGGGATACAGCGACGCCGCATCGCCCGCATCGGCGGCCGCCGCGCGCGACTCGAAGAAGAAGAGGGTAAGTGGGTTGCCCGCATGTCGGGGCGGGGTTGATCCTCGATTTGATTCGGGGTTGGGGTTTCTGCGTTCGATTGGATTGGATTCCGCGGCGTGCTGATCTGATCTGAATGTTCTGTGTTCCTTTGGTGTTGGGCCTCGCAGGGGAACCGGACGGCGGCGAAGCTGAAGCAGTCGAAGCTCGAGACCCGCCGCGGGCAGTGGCTGTCGCAAGTTCAAGGTTCGATCTTGTTCCTAGTTTGCGCAATGTTTCTATCGCTATTAGTGATTTGAATTTTTCGCTCCCCTTTCTGGTCTGGGTGAGGGGTTGTGTGTTGTGCATGCTAGAGTTTGGATCTCCATGCATTGGATCAAGGCTTTTTGATATAAGATGGTTCGTAATATGATGCATCCCTTCTTATTGGTGGATATCTAGTTGAGAACTTGATGCATTCAATGAAGAATCAAAGTCTGATTGTTTTGTGTTTTGGATTGGTCTAGGGAAGGATGGGAAGGATGCTAAGATTGCAGCTTCTCCAACAGGAGCAGGATCAAATGCCGGATCACCGATACTTGCTTCCCCTCACCCTCCACTGCCTCGTCGTCGTGCAGATGCAAGGTCAAGGGGGTGTGATCCAGAGGACCGGGAGGAGGCTGGTGCTGCTGTGCATGATGTAGGCAGCAGCGACCTCGACTCCCCCATTAACAGCCCTGGCTCGAACAACACCCAAGGCAGCGGGTGCCCTTTGAGGAAGGGCTACTCTGGAAATGACGGTGGCCCCAGCCTCAGTGGAAGCAGTGTATGGTCCAGCTCAAGGAGTGTGAGTGATGCCGAGGAAGATGATACTGGCTGTCCTGAGGACGATAGCAGAGTCTTGGATGATTGGGAAACTGTTGCGGACGCACTTTCAGTCGATGATTGTCATTGTCACCAGAGTCCAGATCGCACAGTGCCCCCAGTGCCTCAGACAAATGCACCACCTGCCAATGCAGCTAGACCAGAACTGACTCAGAGCAATACTAGAGCTTGGGCACCTGATGATGTATTTCGTCCTCAGAGCTTACCCAGTATCACAAAGCAGGCCAGCTTCCCGGCAAGCATTGGAAATTGCTGGACAGGGATGGGGATGGCTGCTGCACAGCAGGGTATGCCCTCATCGCCATTGTCATGCCCGATATGCTATGAGGATCTTGATCCAACAGACTCGAGCTTCCTTCCCTGCCCTTGTGGATTTCACTTGTGCCTCTTCTGCCACAAGAGGATCCTTGAGGCAGATGGGCGCTGCCCTGGTTGCAGGAAGCAATACAACAATACGAATGCAGCAGGCAGTGGTGGTGGCAATGCAGCAGCAACAGCAGTAGTTGGGATTGGACGAGAGATGGCTAGTGTAGCATCAATGAAGCTATCCCGTTCTTGTAGCATGGGTCCAAGATACTAAACTGTGCCAGGGTTATGCTAGCTTTATGTAGTAGATCTACTTGTCGCCTGTGTTGGATATGCTAGTTTTTTCGCGTATCGCTGCTTTTGGTATAAAGAAATGTGAATATTGGAATAGGTTCTCAACCCATATACTATCCAGAACCTCAGTTTTTGAGAATGTTTCCATTGATGTGATGCATGTGTTGCTGGAGAGGACTATTTGTTGTTTACAGTTTGTGAGATGATACATAAGCTATATAAGGTAACTGTTTTCCCCGTATATAAATGTGTAATTGTTAACTACTGTATTGATATATAAAACTTGAAGCAATCTCTTTGCATTGTCAGTGTATTATGTGGATTAATTACTTTAAGTGTACACTTGATAGATCATAGTGATTGTTTGGTCTGCAAATATGGGTAGAAATATCACTTGCTGGGCTGCTATCTCTTTTTGCATATACTTTCTTAATAGGTTTGGCCTAGATGTTTTTTCAGATTCCTGCAAACAATACTTAGCCGATCTGGCATTCTCAAGATTACATTCTTGGCAAGAAGGGCTGTCATCTTGGAATTCTGTATGCTGTATGTTGCCTTTCTCTGTTGTCCTGATTATTTTGTTAAAAATTTAATATCTTGTGGCTTGGCTTTTTACACTACTACTATGCTAATTGAACCCCCAACTTGGATACCGTATGATTGCATCAATCACGGAAATTTAAACAAAGGAAGTTGTTCATTGTCAGATCTCATGGGCTCGCATGATCGAAGAAATGAGCTTTGTTTGGTTTGTTGAGTCTTACAAATGGGCTTGTATTTGTATTTCAAGGTAAACAACACCGTGGATTTTTGTTTCTTTGTATTTTCATTGACGCTGTTGGGCAGTGGCTGATTAGCAGGTCCTTGGAATTCGAACATATAAGCTTCTTATGGCGAGGGCTTTGTCCAAAATTGAAGCTCTTTGCATGATAGTAGTCCTGGACAGTTTTGTTTGGTTCGTCCCTGAAGCTTTCATGGAGTGAATTCATGCAAGGTCCGAGTCTTCTGACCTTGCATGAATTCAACAGTCATGATGGAAATGGCTATTTAGTCTATTAATTTATTAATCTATTAATCATCAAATCGCCAATGAGCATTTAGTTTTCAGCAGTACTTGAGTGACTGAGTAGAATGTGCTTTCCTGGTACTGTACTGAGTTTTGAGGTTGGAACTTGGATGGCAACACTGATCCTATTTTTGCTTATAGTTAGACTTGCATCAACGTTTAGACTGCTGATTGCAGCAGTGTTGTCGTCACCCGTCTATTTTTGCAAACATGTTACTACCAGACATTTTCTGCTTCTGGGGTGATGTTTCGGAACTGAATATTAGTACACCATCAGGACTTGGTATATCATCATGCGTAACAAATCTCAGAACTAATTACTGTATGAACAGGACGATCGTCAGCTCATTCAAACACTCGTGCTTTGTAACGTCGTGTTTTATCCCGTGTTAAACATTTTATACGTAGTACGAAATAATCCTATTTCTACGAAGGCTGTATTTTTCAACGCCTGAAACATTTAGTCTAAGCCTTGAAAACAAGCAGTTCATGTGTTTCCAGAATGGAAATACAATACAGTACAACGAAATTATGGTTCTCTCAGGTTTCCTAATTCTTCCAAGCACAGGATAAGAACAGCTAGGTTTGTCAGCTCTCCATACCAATGCAAACCTAAAGATGGAACGGACATCACAATAAGCCAACTAATTAAGAGAGTTGCCGGTCAATTTCCCGCTTAAGCCACAAGGCACGTAGCTTGGGTTCATAGGAAAGAAAGATCTCCCGGTTCTCTGGGTCCTTGAAAACATCAGATGCCAATAGCTTGACTTGATCAGAAACACCGGGCAGATTGTGTAGAGCCTTGATGCAACTTGAAATCGAGAACTGCTCAGCGCCCTTTTTTTGTTGTTCTTTCATGCGTTGTTCTTTCAAACGTTGCTCTTTTATGTGGGCCTGTTTCATTCTGAACTCAAGATAGGCCTCCATAATTTGCTGGATGTCTTGAATCTTACGCTTCTCACGTTTCCCTTTCTGCGGCTCTATACAAGAACTCGACTGCGCTGGCTCATCACCTCTTAGCAGCCTTGGGTCCACACCATGCGGCCTTTCCAGTACCTCTTCAACATGATTTGGTAAAACATCAAGGTCATCTATACCTTGTGGTTCTAATGCAGTTCGTTGAAGTAGTCCGATATTGCTCCAGCCATCTTCAATGCTTGCATTAACCAATCCAGAAGGTCTTTCAGACATGCCTGGAGGTGTGCTCATGCCGTTGCCTCTCTCGTCAACATTTCCAACATGTTGAGGTATGCTCAAAGCTGATCCTTCACGGATAGGACCTATCACAGTAAACAGTTTGTTTAGAAAAAAACACAAGGTAATAGTGCATACAGCAATTCTTTTCCTGAGTGGTGGGGCCTCTGTACATGTAAGTGTACATCTGTGCAGAGTGATGGGGGGAGAGTACTTACGATCAAATAACAGCTCCAGTGAGTCGAGCAGTGGAAAACTCGCTCTTTGGTACTTCCGTGCTTTGGCATTTTCCTAGCAAATTGAAATGAATATTAAAAATTACCTTGGATGTATAAACAATAGCTCAAGTAGAAGAAAAGTCAGACCCTCACCCCGATTATCTCATCCCAGATTTCATCTGTCGTTTTAATCATGGATGAACTCTCATCCCATGAAACACCATCACGCTGGAGAATCGATTTTATCAATTTGTAGTCTTTCTTCAGCTGAGTTTCATGTTCCTGGATTTGCATTTTACTAAAATTCGCTTCTGGGAACCTTTCATTGAATTCGCTAACTATTTTCCTCCACCCCTCAGCTCTCCATCCAGTTGGGGTACGGTAAAGAGAAATATTATTCTCATGAAGTATATCCACAAGGCCCTTTTCGTACTTCATAACCCATTTTGCTCTGTTAGCCATTTGACCCTGCAACAGATTAGAAAGCATGAATTGTTTTGTTCTAGTGAGTGAACCTAAAGTAAGATGTTCAAGACAGCAAAAAAACTATTCAGTATTGTAATTCAATATTTTGAGCATACCATTCTAAAACATAAGCAGCTGAACAGTCGTTATTTATACTTGTTCTACATATTCATATAGTACCATCCTCTCTGAAACACATAATTTAATTGTACAACCGTACAAGGATAGTTAAACATCTACACTGGAATTTGGTACTAAACCATAATAGGGAAAGCATGTATTTATTTCCATTCAAGCCGAGTGCAAATGAAACATGATAGAACCCTATCTCAGCAATCCACCCCCACCCCATGCCGTCCATTTCCATTTTGATGACTTATGAAGCCCCGCCATTGAGAGGAAGCCAAGACTCCTCCAGATCTGGCTACCATCGAGAGAAAGAGAACGTGGAATCACCGCAGCTTCCAACCGAAGAAGGCCGCCTGAACCAAATCCTGGGCGAATTCGAATCCATCCGGAAGGCGACCTAAACAGCGAAGCAGCGAGGGAGGATAAGCCACGAGACAAAAGTAGTTACCTCCGCGTTGAGCTCGCAGGAGCCAGGCGACGCCGTGGCGGCGCTGTGAGCCGGCCAATCCGCCACCGCAGCACAGCGGTGGAAACCTGGGGATGCCTCGGCGGCGTAGTCGTTCTGGGCTGTTTGGTACCACAATCCGTCCTAGCCAAACGGGTCTAGCAAACACCCAAATACGTGAGCCTTTAACATATCCCTCAATCTATTTTTCATTTGAAAACATGCCATTTCAATTTTCTTCCATTTTTACTCTATTTTGTTTTTATTTCCCCTAGGACGAATCTATCTTTGTATGGCAAGTACTAGTCAGATGGATCAATATGGATATGTTTAGAGGCAATTGCAAAATTACCCTCATTCGTTATGTGCTCTAAACAGTGTTAAATTTTACGTAAAAAGACATGAATACCCCTTGTAAAATTACCACTGCTATTTCAATGTACTTGTATATTTGCCCCTATTTTTACTTGATGGTACCGAAACATATATTTCAATGAAGAATTTGATGTCATTTTAATATATTTTATATTAATTCAAATTAAATAGTTTCAATTACATTTTGGTCATATTTTAACTAAAATTTACAATAAAATTCTCTTATTCTCGATTGCAAAGGTAGCATTGCAATAGCAAAACACAAAATAAGTCACAATTACATATGCAACAATATCATCGCATTCAAAGCCGAACCATTCACCAAGTGTCGAATGGCACTTCCTTGACCTTTCGGGCCACCTTGGGCATGGTGATTTCTATGTCGAACTGAAGGGCACTCAATGAAATCAGTTTTAACCTACCACTAAATCAATATCAGATTGAAAACATCACTGGATTCAATCATGTATTAGAGAGTTCGGCCACAAATAGCAGAAGAACCTCAAAGGCACTGCTACATACCTGTACTGTATTGTCGTGTTATGCCCCCACGCCGCGCCTGCTTTGTCTTGTCTGGCCACGAAACGCGGCACAGCCGCGGTCCTCGTCGCCTCCGCGTTGGGCACGCACAGCGCCTGTCTCCCCCGCGATGTGCCCGACGGCCTCGCGCGGCCGTGCCGCGCCGTGCGCGCCTCCCCAACGCCACGCCACACTTGCCGCCCCTGGCCTGCGCCTGGTGGCCTCACGTCGCGCCGCTCGCTGCGCTGCCCATACGTCGCTTCGCCCCGCTCCCGCGCCGCTGTGGACAAAGGCTAGGGTTAGGGTGAGGAACCGAAAGAGTAGTGTCTGTCGGGTGGGGAAGAAAAGGAATAGAGCGTAATCTTGACTTTCTAACTTACAAATTAATTTAATTCTTAAAAAATTGTAAATGTAATGGAGAATAAAACAGAGGCAGACGGCGGTCTCATATTAAAAAAAATAGATTCAATGTTGCAAAATTTAAAAACAGATCAAAATTAGACTTCAAAATGAGGATTGTCCCGATGCTCCTCACGCCAAGTGGCCGCGCCTCCCCCGCATAGGAGTCAGTAAAATTTGCTTTGTACGAACCTCCGTTTTTAAATACTGATTAATTTTGACTTATAATATAAAAAATATACATTTTCAAAGTATATATGATGACAAATTTTATGATACTATTTATAAATAAATTAATTAAATATTTTAAAAATTATAATTAGTTAAAATATAAACAATAAAAATCAAAATTGTCTAAGTATTTGAAATCAGAGGTTTGAATTATGAGATAAACCTATTATATTTTGACCGAGGAAACACAAAACTGTATATTGCCAACCTATAGCCCATACCTGGACCAGCCAGCTATTACAAAATGGCCCGCCAATGTGATAGCCCAATAGCACATGAACATTCCCCATAGCTTTTCTTTCTGCCATCTAGAGATGGCAATGGGTGTCGAGACCTCAAACTCGATGGATTTTACTCCATTAGGTACGGGTATGGAAAAGTTTTTATACCCGTGAAGTTAACGGGTACAGGTACGAAAAGGTTCTATCTGTCTCTAATACTCGATATATAAAAAAATACATATTTTTTATTAGATATAAGTATATAAAATATTATATTTCATAGATTATTTTTAATTTTTTTACCTAATGTGTCACATTTAATTCAAATTTGTATTAGTTTAACTTATTATGTGTAAATAAATTGAATATTTATATTAAATATATATAAAATAATTAATTATAATTATAATTAGTTATTCGTATTTTTAATGGGTACTCGAAACCCTTAAAATCCCATTGGTATGGATACGAAGAAAAACTTTCATCTAATAGTTAAATATGTATGGATATAAAAAAGCAAAAACTGACGGGTATGTATCCGTTGCCAGCCATGTACCCGTTGCCATCTGATCGTCATCACCGCTGCTAAATTCCAGAGACTATTACACAAAACAGAATTGTTTCACAGATAAAAATTGTTTTTAAAAAAACGAATCGTTTCAAACATTACGATTAACTATTCCAGAAATCAAATGTTCTAAGACCCAAAACTCGAAAATCAATTGTTCTAGGAAGCATGATGATGTAGATCGCTAAAAATGGTCTGCGACCTCTGAGATTTGGAGGAAAAATGTAAAATGGGCATCGGAGCGCTTGCGAGGGAGCTAAGGTAGTGGAGTCGCGAACTGGAGCAATCAACGGGTAGAGAGAGACGAACGACGAGGGGCAGAGGAGCCATGTATAGAGATGAACACGAGCAGCACAAAGTCGATAACTCGACATATATTTCTATTTATTTGAGCTAGAGCTTTTAAATTTTTAAAAAAACTAATTGGTAACTAAGTTAAAAAGTTAGCTGTTGAAATTTAAATTTTGACTTTTATAATATATATTAGCTTTTTTGCACATCAAAAATTGAAAAAGTGGTCAGTGAGCTTTTAGTTTATTTTTGTAAAAATTATCTTTTTAATGTTTTAAAAGCAAGCATTTTAGAACTTTGTTTGTTTCAGCTTTTTAATTTTTAACTTTTCAGCTAAATAAGACAGCTAAGAACTTTTTAGCTTTCAGTTATTTTTGCTTTTCAACGTTCTATAAAAATGAGTTTTTTAAAAAATTTGTTTGTTTCTACTTCTCAATTTTTAATTTTTCAGCTGAAAAAACTAGCTTAGAAGCTGAAACAAAAACACGTAACATCGCTGGAGAGGCATGCGATGGTGACGGACTGGAGTATAGTCACCTGTGCTTAGGGGTGTTAAAAAAAGGCTTACCCGCGGGTCTTTCACTAATTATTTTGATTTTTACTTAATTTTAGTTAAAAAATAATAGATCTTGATACTCTCCGGCGGCGCCCATTGAACAAAAGCAAAGCACTTATCCAAGCTCCTGTCCTTCCCAGTTCTTTCCATGCCACCGTGACTTTCTCCACGGTCGTTTTCACCTGGCACCACGAAATCTCCGACGCAACTTGCCGGTCCGCGGCACAGCTGCCGAGTTGACAGGCGGCATTCTCGCTTGCGACTCGGTAGACGCACGCATGTTTCCGGCGATCGCCATGGATCGTATGAAACGGTTTTTTGGGTAAGTGAAATCTTTTCCCCACGTGCACGATTAGAACGCAGGTGTTGATTAAAATAGGGATTGCGTGTGTTTCCGTACCAACGTGTTTCTGCTCCATCTGGCGCTAACATGTGTGGTGCTTCAGGGTCATCGCCAATGGGTCAGAGTTCAGTAATGAACGTGACGGCAACTTGCCCACCGATGGAACGTTCAGAGCGACTACTACAGTAGAACGGAAGAACAGCTGATCAATCCGTTTGCCATTATAGGAGAACCAGTAGTTAAAAAGAACTTGTAGCCGAATTAGAATTTGGCCCAGCCTTCTGATCAGTCGTCCAACGCTAGACCGCATCGCCGACCACTCAATTTCCGTTCTACGCTGCCACCTACCAACGCCAAGGTGAGCTCTGTTGCCCCACAAAAAAACCCAGCGGCGCAGGACCGGCGTCTCCCCTCCCAATCCATCCAGCGACCTCACACACGCGCATGGCGACCCGGCACCAGCGGATCGCTGTTTGACCGGCCGCTGCCATCCCGTCTCGGAAAGGGACGTCTCGCACTTGCAACGTGCGCGGAAACGGATCGATGGTGATCGACACCAGGACGCGAGCGCCGAGGGCACGTACGTACGTGCGCACGGCCGAGGGGATTCCGGAAGAAGGGGACGTACCGCGACGACCGGGCCGCGGCACGGCAAGCGGCGGCACGGGCACGGCGGTGGCGCCGGCGTGGACTGGGGAGAACTCTGTGCGAGAGCTGGTTGCTGTTTGATCAGTCGCGACCACCGGCGGTTGTTTCTTTTCTTTCTTGTTCTGCGCCGTGTCAAAGTGAACAATTGATTGAACCGTTCAGATTAATCTACCTGGCGTTAGCCGGTAGATTTCGAGAAATAAACGACTCTTTTATATTAGTGTTGCATGGAAAATAGCTATGTTTCGCTCATAGCAGAAGTCTTTTTTTTTTCTTCCTAATTCTACATAGCTGAAATCTAGCTTATTCTGCTCAACAAGATAAAAGGATACCGACCTCTCCGTCTTCCTCTCGCTGAATTGACTTGTTCTATGGTCATTATCGTAAGTGATAGTAGCCGTTTTTATACCATTTTATCTTTTTGCCATTAACATCCTTTATATTCACTGATGGTTTGGTAAACAATAAAATTTGTTGTGGTGCTACTTTTTATGTGAATGCTTAGTGTATGTTTCTTTAGGGCTAAACAAATTCTAATATTTGTAAAACCGCAGAATTGACAGTCATGTTTGCCAAATGCCAAATCTGTGAACTTTTCCAGCCCAAAACAAACCCAGTTCTATAAAGGCAACCACCACATCCTACCTCCTCTCGCCACTCCTGACTCGTGAGTCGTGACTCTCCGCAAAACCCCGCACACACCGCTCATCCCGGATCCTCCATTCCTCCATCAGCAAAAACATGGCGTGCACCAACCTCGCCGCCGCCTCTTCGCCGGCCACCGCCGGCTCCGGGGTGCGTTCTGCGGCGATATCCCCCGCAGCCGCCTTCGCCCGCGTCCCGGCGACGCTCCGTAAGAATCACTCCAGTCAGTATATAATATTCAGCCTTATCCTTGCCTGATTCGGCGCATCATTGAGTGATCGATCGGAATGTTCGATTCCTGCAGGTTCCGGGAAGGGAGGCTTGTTCGTTAGGGGCGGGAGGGCGGCGTCCCCCATCGTAGTCGCTGCGGGGCCGGCCGCGGCGGCGCCGGTGGCTGACCTGGACGGCCGCCAGGCCACGGAGAAACAGCCCATCATTGTCATAGACAATTACGACAGCTTTACTTACAACTTGTGCCAGGTATATGGTGTTTTAGTGTTTGATCGGTTGCTTGATCGGAATATGTCCTCGATTCGTTTGATGATATGCCTTATCCTTATGCCTGGTTGCAGCCGTGGTCTGTGATTGGGTCCAGATTACATGCCGTGTGATTAATTTTGTTTGATTTGCTAACTGGTTGGAGGCGAAGTAGCATTTGGTGATCATATTGTTTGGATGCATTTGGATAATATTATTATCCCTTTTATATTTAATTAATCTGAAATATTTTTTATTTTGGAAGTGCACTGCTTAAAGGTTTAGACTTGTATATATGCTCTTGTAGAGTAACTTATTTAGTTGTACATGCATGTGTATATCTGATTGACTGATTTGTGCACCGGGAAAGTGATTCTTTATATTCGGAGTATATCTCCACGCAGTAAGGGAGCATTCATGTTCTCATAGATATCTGCATTGCTTGTTAAACAGAATGAAATTTTTCTTCCTATAGAAATGATGTGTGTCGGGGATGTAGGGCATGTGTACCGTATCTCAGGAAACGATCAGAATCTTCCTTTGTTGGAAGATCCAAACTTCAGGAGTGAATGCTGAACTTGTTCGGTAGCTGTCGGCTTGTCGGCACGTGTACTGTATCTCAGGAAACGGTCAGAATCTTCCTTTCGTGGAAGATCCAAACTTCAGGAGTGAATTCAGAACTTGTTCGGTAGCTGTCGGCTTGTCGGATTCTGTATATTATCGTATATTGTCGTCAACCACTTTCTATCTTTCCTAGTATGTCCTATTTAGAACTGATTTATGCTGGAATTTCTTTTCACTACAATTTTCTCTCGAGCATTTTATATGTAAAGAACCCTAAAAATATTGTTTGTGTTATGGTAAAGATTATTTGGTTTCAATATAGTAGGTATCAGTAAAAGAATATACATTGTAAAGGTAATGATTCATATTGCTGATCAATAAGGCACAGGCTGTTAAAATTGTTAATAAAAATCCAATTCTGGCTACAAAAGAGTGGTAGGATCTAATAGGGGCAAAATTCACTGGTTCAGAAGCTTGTTTGTGAGATGCGTCAGCAGCTATATGAATTATCTATAAATTTATGTTAGTATTTGCCCAGTACTTACCAAGCTATGTGGCATGTCTCGAAATATTGATTTGACAGTTTAACTTGATTTTGAGAATAAATTGTAACGATGGAGGTAATATGACGTAGGCTTGTGAAACTAGTGGTCTTGTGTGCCATTGTTATTGATCATGAAGATAAGCCCAACTACTGCCTTTTCTATTATATCATTGTCAGAATCTATTCATCCTATTCTTATCTAAATGTTATAACCTGTTTTGCACTTTATTGAAAAACAAAAGATATTTTTTCTAACATCGAGTGTTTGGTGATGAAGTACATGGGTGAGCTTGGATTAAACTTTGAAGTGTACCGCAATGATGAGTTGACAATTGAGGATGTAAAGAGGTATAATTCTCTTTCCTTATAATCAGTTTGATGTAATAATGTAATAGCCCCATTCCCAAAATGGGTCAGGTTATGTTATAACGTAATTGATTGTTATGATGATGTCCTCTCTTTCCTATTATAGGAAGAACCCAAGAGGGATACTTATTTCTCCAGGGCCTGGTAGGTTATTCTATGATAAAAAAAAACCTACGAGCTGATAGCTGTACAAGCTTCTGAGTATAGCAGTTGCTTTCATTTTTTTTTTTTCCTTTAGGTGAACCACAAGATTCAGGTATATCATTGCAGACTGTTCTGGAATTAGGTCCGACCATCCCAATTTTTGGAGTTTGTATGGGATTGCAGTGTATTGGGGAGGCTTATGGAGGTTAGATTCATCTTTGTACCAGGTCCTAAGCTTTTCCATGACGTCCTTGTTTGTTTGCCTGAATAAATTGTGTATGGATGTGCAGGAAAAATTATCCGTGCTCCTTCTGGTGTGATGCATGGAAAATGCTCTCCAGTTTTCTATGACGAAGAACTAGGGAAGGCCATATTTGATGGCTTGCCAAAGTACGGTATATTAACCATATATTGTTTCATTTCTTTATATTTTTTCTGCCTATCTTCAGATTCACTGCTAACTCTTATTGCTTTCTATTTTTCCTGCTATCTTGTTATATGACAGCAGGGCATGCAACTAACACTTCTGCTGTTCAAAAACTACTAGTTGCACCTGCTCAGAATTTCTCTGTTTTAGTTGAGAAATAGCTTCCTCTTTCTTACTGATTTTGATCTTTACTTACTCAAGTTCATAGGAAGAGATAGTTCACAAAAACTATCATCATTACCCTATTAATGAATTGTATTATATTTGTCTCTAGTAAGCCGTCGATTCAACTCGTTCCTCTTTTCCATGGACAGCCCTTTCACCGCTGCAAGATACCACAGCTTGGTAATTGAGAAAGAAACCTTCCCTCATGATGCTCTAGAAGTGACTGCATGGACTGAAGATGGACTTATCATGGCTGCTCGCCACAGGAAGTACAAGCATATCCAGGTATTTCCCAATGCTTTGCTAGGCATTATTTGGTATCTTAAGTCATGACTACTAGGATGTTCAGTTTCTGCGAGTGCTAACATGAGCTATTTCAGGGTGTCCAATTCCACCCGGAGAGCATCATCACCCCGGAGGGCAAGAGGATCATCCTCAACTTCGCCAGGTTCATCGAAGAACTGGAGAAGCAGCGTGCCTGATTGAGACTGAATGCTAATGTTAGGGTTAATTAATAGACAAGGCAAGAGGAAATGTCGCTTGCACCCGTATGTCGTTGTTTTGTTCCTTGTAGTAAAATCCCTGTGTTTCGGATCGACATCTAGAATAAAACTCGTCTGACCAAATAAGCATATCTGGTGCTGCTCGGTCCGGTTAGGTAGTAGAACAGTTGTCTTGGCAAGTGAGTAATGCGGTTGAGACAGCTCTATGGTTCTCGTGCTGGCGGTCGTGCAGGCTGGCATCGACTGTTTTCCTGTTTGTTTTAGTGCCTCTGTCCGTCTTACGGCTGCGCCAGCCTCCTCCCCCTCGGCGTCGAGACGATCGGTGTAAGCATGGCATCCATTCCGCAGCGTTCCCCCCATCAGACATCCAGCATTTCTTGACGCCGGGACAGACGTGGCTTCGTCGGCGGGGCACCGCGGAGGGGGAGGCGGCGTGAAACGGAACGCGCCGCATAGCTGTGCGCCGTGGCTCAGCTCAGGATGTGCTCATCGTGAACGTGCCATGCCCACTTTAGCAGTAACCACTACTCTTTCCGTTGCTGTCTGCTGTACCTGCCCCATGGATTTTAGCTGTCACTCAAAAGAGACGTGGCTGCTCCTCTTGGATCCTAGTCTCAACCCGAACCTGCTCAGATAACGAAACCAAACGGATCGCGGTTTCAAACACTGCAAAAAACAACTGTGCGCGTTTGCAACGTATGTGCTGGAAGCGCCCTGGTTCTTTTTTTTTTTTCCTATACAGGAAAAATTGGAAAACGCCTTCCATGATAGGTTCATGATGTGGAAATCACGCACAAAGGCAGGGGCGTCGCGTCTGGGCCGATGACAGCTCGGGCCCACTTGAGGAACACAAGCCCACTGCCCACGACGGGGGGTTGTTCGTAAACCATCCCATCCCCCGCTCCACTCTATAAACAGCAGTGGAGATTCGACCGAGTTTCAGATACCCACCAGACCACTGTCCGTCCGTCCCGCGCGCCGTTCCGCTCCAACTTGGACGAACAAGCGCGCTGCTCGGCGATTGCGGCGATGGACGGCGGCGGCGGCGGCTGCGGCGCGTGGGAGCAGCCGATGCTGGAGAAACGGCCGAGCCACCGGGAGCGGCACTTCACGGCGGGCGAGGTGGTGCGCGACGTCATCATGGGCGTGTCCGACGGCCTCACCGTGCCCTTCGCCCTCGCCGCGGGGCTCTCCGGCGCCAGCGCGCCCTCCTCGCTCGTCCTCACCGCCGGGCTCGCCGAGGTCGCCGCCGGCGCCATTTCCATGGGCCTGGGAGGGTAAGCTCTCGATAAACCCCTCTCTTTCTCATTCGTTCGCCGCTGATCTAGAGAATTTAGCGACGCCTTCACGTTTTGTGTTTTGTCCTGTACGCTGAATGGCTGCTCCTTCCGTTTTTACTATTATGAATTGCTAGGTGGCTTCAGCTGTCACGTCTCTCAAATATTCGAGGTTTTTCAATTCGACAATGTGTTCGTCAATCACCATTACTTCAATACTACGTATAACATCTAGGAAATTCAATTACACGCAGCTAGAGACTTGTTCTGTGCAGCTGTGAGAATATCATGGGTATTTTCCCCCAAAAGAACGACACCACCGGTATTCGTTGCATGCAAAGTCTTAACTGAAAAATCCAGGATCACACTGCACAGTTCAGCAGAGAGAAGAACTAAACATCTAAATCACCATTGACCATACTCCAGCTGTCATCCGAGAGCCCCTAAAAACATATTTAGGGGAAAAGTAAACTTGTGACAGGCGAGTGTGGAGTGCGTGGCCCTCTTCCACTTGCTATTCCAGCACGCTTTATGCCTAGTATCACAAATCTCAGGCCCCAGCACTTTGCACAACAATAATTTCACCTCGAGAATCCGGGAAAAAGACAAACACTGGATCGTTTTCACTTCGGTAAAGTGCCCACTAACTCGCGCGTGACATGTGGTAGGTACCTCGCAGCCCAGAGCGAGGCGGACCACTACAAGCGGGAGATGAAGAGGGAGCAGGAGGAGATCATCACCGTCCCAGACACGGGTACGTACCGGATGTCAATGAAATACGTGGCACAGTGTGGCATCTCCATGAATTGCATTCTAACTGCTGGTGCTTTGAACTCTTGATTGATCATGCAGAGGCTGCCGAGATTGGAGAGATCATGTCGCAGTATGGGCTTGAGCCGCATGAGTATGGCCCTGTTGTGGAAGGGCTCCGTAGGAACCCCCAGGCTTGGCTTGAGTTCATGATGAGGTATGATCACCGAAACTGTTTTATTCTGTACGAGGAAGCAAAATGTCTGTTTTCTGATGGGACTGATTTGAATTGCTTTCACAGATGAAAACCATGCTATTATTAGTCAGCAACACCCTATGAAACATCCTTTAACGACTACAAAATAATTTTATCAGCTAACCAGAACAATGTTTTCAGGTTTGAGCTGGGGTTGGAGAAACCGGACCCGAAAAGAGCCCTGCACAGCGCTTTCACAATCGCGCTTTCTTACGTGATCGGTGGGCTGGTCCCGCTTCTGCCCTACATGTTCATCTCTACAGCGCAGGAAGCCATGCTCACCTCTGTTGGAGTCACGCTCGTCGCGCTGCTTTTCTTTGGCTATATCAAGGGTCGCTTTACTGGGAACCGCCCGTTCATCAGCGCTCTCCAGACTGCAATTATCGGTGCCCTTGCTTCAGCAGCAGCCTATGGGATGGCGAAGGCCGTGCAAGGTGGATAGTAGCTGGAGGCTTCAAGCATCGAGTAACTGATTTCTGTGTAGTCTGCAATGAATTAAGCAAAGCTGTAATCCTGCTCAATCGAACATCTTACTACAAATTGCAGACAATAATAAATGCTGGGGAAGGTAGGAATAAGCGTGATACCTCTCTTTCTTCTGGAAAGCTGAAGATGAAGTCTGAATTTTTACATCGCTCACATATTCAACCACAACGACAACTGATGATCACATAGTGGCGCCTATTTAGGACATGAAACTCATATCAATTATTTTAACACGAGTTTAGCTCGAGACTAAGTTGCAGAATGACATATATTTCATCACTAGAAACACAGCTGTTAACTAGGAGTAAGTTAAAATGACAAGAATAAAGGTCTTGATATAAAGCCCTAAAAGAAAACCTCCTTACCTTATGTAATGTGAAGACTAGCACTGATTAAGTGATTAGGGGATTCTGAAACATCAATTCTCCAGAATCCTTGGTTTTCTGAATATTGCAACCTTCAAAACCTATGTAATACTTATGCGCTGCATTCATCTATTCAAGCTCCCTACCATTCTATGACTCTGTGAATATTGTATAGGAAATATCAAGGACTGTTTGCTGGTAAGTTAGTGCTAAAAAATGTTTTCAAACAGCAAAATTATTTCATATCATGGTAATTCTTAGTTGGTTTCTTCTTAACTACTTCACTAATCAGTGAAGTATAGACACCAAAATCTGAAACCATTCCTTTTGCATTCTTCAATTCTTCAGGATCTTTCACTTTCCCATGCTTGCTATGTCCATCCAAAAGAATATTGTAAGTTATATCATCTGGGGACACTCCAATATTAAGCATCGCATCCAAAAGCATGGCAGCATTCTTCATCTGACCCAGCCTGCAAAGCCCAGTCATAAGCACATTATATGTCACAACACCAGGTTTTCGACCCGTATTCTGCATCTCCTTCAATAGTTTAAAGCCTGCCTTCACGTCACCATTCCTACAGAAGGCATCAATCACCATTGTGCAGGTCGTGTTGTCAGGATCAAAACCTGCCTCCACCATCTCACGCAGAATACTCTCTGCATCAACTGATCGCCCTGCCTTGCTTAAACCTGAGATGAGTGCGGTGTATGTCACCTCATCCGGTGCAACGCCTTCATCTAGAATCTCCTGTTTCAACCGCAGTGCCATCTCCAACTCACCCTCCTTGCAACAGCCATCGATGAGGGTGGTGTAAGTCACCTTATCCGGCTTAAAACCAGTGTCCCTCATCTCCCCCACGATATCATTGGCAGCCTTCAGATCTCGTGCTCGACAAAGGCCGCTCACCAGGGCATTGTATGCAACCAAATCCCGCCGGAGCCCCTTTCCAACCATCTCCCGGTACACGTTCAGCCCAGCTGCCACATTTCCCATCTTGCAGTGTGCGTCTACCAACGTCGTGAACACAACTGCGTTGGGCTTCACGGCTGCCTCACGCATTTCTTCAAACATCTCCACTGCGTCCTGTATCCTTCCTACCCTGCACAACCCCTGTATCAAAGCACCAAAAGTGTACACATCCGGCGCAACACCAACCGCCATCATTAGTCCGCGCAGAGCATTCGCGCCATCCAGATCACCCATCTTGCATGCCCCTGAAATCAAGGTGTTGAAGCTGACCACCGTTGGCCGCACATCCCTCCTCCGCATTTCATCGAACACGTTCTGCGCGCCGGCAAGCCCGCCCGATCGAACCATGTCGCGCATCAGAATGTTGAACAACCTGGTTTCCGGTGGTACTCCTGCGTCAAGCAGCTGCAGGTAGAAGGCGTAGGCTTCATGAGCAGTTGGGAGCATGCTCATGAAACCAGTCATGGTGGGCACCGGAATGCGCACGCCGCGGCGGAGGGCGAGGAGGAGGAGGCAGCAGGCGTCAGGCAGCAGACCCTCTTCGGCGTACGCATTGGCGAGCTCGGAGACAAGAGGAGCCGGGTCTCCGGTGGAGGCGGCAGAGAGCAGCAGAGGGAGGAGCCGCTGCGGGGAGTCGCGGCCGAGGCGGGAGACGAGCAGGCGGAGGAGTGGTAGCGCGAGGTGGGGCAGGCGGTGGTCAAGAAGGTGGTGGGACATGGAGAGGAACGACGACGGGGTGTGGCGGAAGAGGCCCGGAGGCGAGGCGAGCAGGAGGCGAAAGAGGGAGAGCAGCGGGAGCGGCGGCAGGGCGAGCGGGTTGCGGCGGAGGAGAGAGAGGAAGTGCTCGGAGGTGAAGGCCGGTAGGAGGCGGAGGAGCGGCGGGGGCGCGGCGGCCGGGAGCGGCGCGGGGTGGACGGGGAGCGTGAGCGCGACCTCGGAGGCCGCGACGAGGATGGGATCGGCGTCTGCCGGGGGCACTGGCGGAGTCGACGGCGCGGCGTACCATGGCCGGGGAGAAGCAGGCTGTGGGGACTCGGCGGCCGGTGGCCGCCGGCGCGGGAGGGAGCGAACGGCTCTGCGCATCGTGATCGTGGGGGCGGCTACTGGCCGAGTGAGGAGGGAGAGGTTGCCGTGGTCACCGAGCGCGCCAAGTTTTGAAGGTGGTCTTCTGCCTCCAGTGCCGAGAACTGCATATAGTAGTAGCATTGACTGAATTCGAGTTTTCTGCTAACGAACACGGCACTCCTGCAAGCTGGGAGAAATTAGACGGACCGTTTACTCATTTCTTGAAGCAATGAGGATAAGTAGAGATCAGAAATGACCTGGCATCTAGTACTAATTCATAGGAGCTGACATCTTAAAACTGAAACCTTCACAGATCAGCGGAGCTGACATAAAAGACCTTCTGAGTTGATTCAGTGCAATTTCAGAAGGTAGAGGAGCTGGCCTGGAACTCTGTGCACTGTCCATTACATGCAAAAGCGATCCTAGTGTTGGAGCACTAGAAAGGCGAAACGAGTGGCCAATATTCATATAGGATAGATAACAGATATAACAAATGCAATTTTGGAATGCAGCTTTGTTCAGCAGATCAACAACTACACAGTGAAACAGATCTCCAACTGGGCTCTGTTTGACACAGGTTATTTTCAGCTTATTCACAAAAATAAGCAGAAGCTGTGACAAAGAGAAAACTTATTTTACAGCTTATTAATTCAGCAGCTTTTCAGAATTAATTCAACAGCTTATTTTTCAGCTGTTTTTCAAAATCTGCAAACCAGTTATTCAGAGCTCACAGGAATAATCAATATATAACATAAAAAAACAACAATGACCATATGCAAAAGGTGCATTGATCTAGCCATTTTAAGTATAGCTGAGTAGCTTAAAAAGATGGCATATTTACATCTGAAGGTGGATATTAAAGGTTCACTCTGGAAAGTTTTGCATACTAGATGGTTCTAGCAACAGCATCAAAGTATCAACACTTGGGCATTATGCTCTGTTTGCTTGCTCAAAGCTATCACAGGGTGAAGAATTAAGGAGGAAACCCTTAGCAACACTTGGGCATTATGCTCTGTTTGCTTGCTCAAAGCTATCACAGGGTGAAGAATTAAGGAGGAAACCCTTAGCATTCCTCACCGTTCCACCGGACTACTACAAAAGCTACTTCCTGTCTCTGCCATCTTCGCTCGTTTCCGACACAGCTCGATCCGACAAGGCCTCAGGTTCCCAGCATTGTATGCCAGACCTGGTGATCACCCACTGAAGCGATTCGATCACCTGCCTGTCATACAATTGTTTCTGCTGTACCATCTCCTGGAATTGCCGCGCCTCCCTCTCCACCAGCGCCTTCTCGCTACGCAGACAAGCGATCTTCGCCATTGCTTCATCGGCCGCGGACGCAGCGGCACGCCTCTCCTTCTCCAGCTCCTCCAGCGCAACTTCCTTTAGCATCTTCTCCTCCTTGAGCCTCTTTCTCAGCCACTGCACATTGCCCTCTTCTGGTTCGCTGATCTCGCTGATATTGTCCTCCTCCTCCTTCTCAGCCTCCTGTTCAAATTCAGCCAGCAGCGACCTTGAGACCGGCTTGTCAGCGCAGCCCTTGGAGGAGCTGGACCGAGCGTTGGAGCTTAGACGGCCTCTCTTCAGTGCCTGGATCTTCGACCCGCACACGGCGCAGACGACGCCGCCCACGCGCAACGCCTGCACCGCGGAGTCCGCGTTGCGGACGAGCCCCTCCACGACGTCGCATCGCCTGCCGAGGCGCCAGACGCTCGCGGCGAGGAAAAGAAGCAACATTACGGCAAGCAGAAGCAGGTGGTGGGCGCCAACCGAACGGGCCACAGCAGAAGCGGCCCACCGCGCTGCGGAGGCCCACTCGCCGCCGCCGACCTCGGAGGCGTGGAACACCGCCACGACGCCGAGCGCGGAGCCGACGAGGAAGTACGCGACGCTGGCGCCCGGCACCCATCCTGGGTACGCGCCGGCAAGCGGCTTCAGGATACCGGCGCCGGAGACGCCGCTCTTGCTCTTGCTCTTGCCGCCCATTGCGACCGAAGCAGGGAAAAAATCTGCTCCAAACTCAAGTGGGATCCCCCAGAAAGAAGCGAGCTTGGGGGGAGGGCTCAAATCGCTTGGAGCTCGAGGAAATTCTGGAGAACAGGGCGGGTTTAGGGACGTGCTAGTGGAGAACGGGAGATTGGGAATGAAGCGGAAGCGGTGGGGGAATAGAAGGGCTCAGTTGGACTGCTGGAGCATACTCGTAGTAGAGGTGAGAGATCTCCTCTGATAAGTGGTGGGCGGTGTCCCTGGTTTGTGGGTCTCGCGTTTTTATGGGCCCACAAAGTCGGTGATCCGTTTCGTCTCGCGTGGGACCGGCGAAAAGGATCTGACGTGGGGCGTAGTCGACGAGTTGTATTTTTCCGACGAAAAGGAACAAGTGGAGTATTTGTTGTGTGTTAGTGACAGGTGGGGTACGATGGATAATGGTCCTACGTGCCCGTGGCGTGGATCATGCCGGATATTAGTAGCTCCAAACAATATCCAAGCAAACACGGGGGCAGGCAGGATGGCATGGGGCGTTTCATCATTCAAACAAAAGGATGCATCGCCGCATGGAGCCAGCCATCAAAACGGGTGGAGGGTGGTAGCACCGTAGCATTCCAACGATCTTTCCTCATGGGGAAAACGGTTAACACTTCTGACGGGGAAATTTACAGAATTTTTCCTTATGATTTTCGTAGAACTATATGAGACTCTACAGTTTTTGAAGAGATCCAAGCAAGTTTCACTGGGAGTCTCGCTAATTATAGAGGTTTACATGCAAATTCCTTTTTTTTTCTTCAGTGGACTTTAGAGGGAGGCAAGAGGCTCTTTTGAAAAGCAGTACTATTTCGTAGTAATCATACAGAATCCTATATAATTAATTTAATGTATCAGAAAAAAATAAGGAGTAGATTTCTTTAGTTCTTCGGTTGGTGGTCTAATGGGCTAGCAACTAAAGAATGACATGAATACCCATCCTAAAATTGGATCTCAGCTATTTTCCCCCTAAAGGACGAGCGTGCAGCTCGGTGAGCGCCTACCAACCTGCGTTCGAGGTCGACGCAAGATATTCGCACCGGGGTAAAATCCCCTTTTTTTTAAATAAAAAAAAAACTAGGCTACCAATGGTAGCCAGCAATCCATGGGGGAGGCAGCTCCACGGGCTCTAGCGTTGGACACGGTCTTTCTCTGCTTCGTTCTAACTAAAATTTGTTGCTGGGTCGCTACTGCTTCTCAAGTTCCTTGACCATCTCGGCGAATAAGAGGCATGGCTGATTTTACATAAGCTTTAGAGAAACTTGCACATGTTTTACGGCAATCACCGTTTTCCTTTGTTATCCATTGGTGGTCACGGTACACCACTACCGATCCGAATCCCAGAGGGCCTTGGAGGTGGTACCCACTACCCAGGGCAGACCTCAGAAAAGCTGCGGCGGGACGGCCCATCGCCGTGAGCCGGGGCCGCAACATCAGCACCAGAGCATTACGCGAAGGAGAGAGAGCCCGATGCTCGCTGCAGTTTTTAGTTACAAAACCCACTACGCAGTGTTTAACCCACCTCCTGTGATCAGGCCGTACTGTGACGGGCCGACGGCGAAAGTTGCAGTCTTGCAGATGGAGCAGCAGCCTCAATGGATGTCCTCGTCCCGCTGGCATGCCCAGTGACCGACTGATCCTTGTTCCGTGTCGCTCTCTGCCGGTGCCCGTGGTATCACAAAAACCAGATTCTGCAGTGAAGTCAAAAGGCGCTCGAAAAGCGGCAGCACGACAGCTACCGGCGTGGGCCGGACCGCCGCAAGATGCAGAAGCAGAGGATAACATGCCTCATGCAGGCTGCTGACATGCTGATGGCGATCAGCAAGGACCCGGGAGCCTCATCGAGCGCGTCACGTCGCCACCCCTGCGGGCTCGTGTCGTGCCGTGTCTTCCACCGGCACCGTGCGAAGGTCTCGTCTCGCTCGCGCTGGAGACGGCGGACCTGTGTAGCGCCCGGCCGAAGGATCCGACCCGCCGTCGGGCGGCCCCTGCCGGTCACGGCTTCATGCGCGGATATGAACTCTGGTGCGCGCGCGCGGGTGGAACTCAGGATACCCCATGGCCAAGGGCGGTGCTAAGATTCAATTTGGAGGGGTGCTAATCCTCTTAGAAAGTATTTCAATAAATTTTTTATCACATAATTTATAGGACATAATTTATGATATAATAGAGCATCTCAGCACAAAGGGGTGCTACAGCGGGGGGCAGCACCCCCTGGATCCACCCCTGCCCTTGGCGGTCCGTTGCTCGCCCGGCCACGCCGCGCAGCCCCGCGTCGCCGAGGCCACAGCGCCAGTGCGTGGAGCCGGTGGACATCGCTGGCGGCATGTGAGGGGGGGGGGGGGGGGGGGGGGGG
>BCLF01000194.1:162467-175545 GCA_001602275.1 Zoysia japonica
CCCCCCCCCCCCCCCCCCCCCCCCAACGCAGGGGAGGGAGCCGTCCACATCCATGATCCATGCGTCAAGGCAAGCAGAACAACAAGTCTCGGCCTTTTGCAGAAGCAATACCGCGAAGACAGCCGGCGACGCAGAGGATACCAATACTTGCAGACACTTGCAAACAGATGTTCCGATTGCGTGTGCTGCCTCGCACACATTATATGCCAGTGTGATCCATGTTACTCCTACGACACTATCGCTATCGGCTGGACCATCGAACGTTCCGTCGGACGGTGCAGAAGCAGAAGCAGAGAACGTCCAGATCTCGCTGTGCAGCTGCACGAAGCGATACCGGTATGTGTCATGGCGGGGACGGATGCCCGCCATGTCTCCACCGGTGCCAGCTGCCACTAAAACGAGCGAAGCATAGCAAAAGGCCGCTTTCCAATATTCCGCTTTCTTGTTTCTTCCCTCCTTTCCTCTTCCCTCCCTCGCGCGCTCCCCTGCCCCGTCTCCGCGTATGGTGTGAACAGCCGAGGAAAAGAAAACGGCACCGCGCAGCCAGCCAGCCATGTTCCCGCCGCAGCGCGCCGCCGTGCTGGCGCTGACGCTCCTGGCCCTGGCCGCCGGCGCGGCGAGGGCGGCCGACGACCTGGAGTCGGACGCCGCGGCGCTGCAGGCCTTCCTCGCGCCGTTCGGGTCGTCGATCGTGGCGTGGAACTCGTCCCAGCCGGTGTGCACCTGGACGGGCGTCGTCTGCACGGCCGGACGCGTGACGGGGCTCCACCTCCCCGGTGACGGGCTCCGGGGCGACCTCCCCGTCGGCGCGCTCGGCGGGCTCACCAAGCTCGCCGTGCTGTCGCTAAGGTTCAACGCGCTCTCCGGCCCGCTGCCGCGCGACCTGGTGTCCTGCGTCGAGCTCCGGGTGGTCAACCTGGAGTCCAACCTCCTCTCCGGAGAGATCCCGGCCGCGGTGCTGGCGCTCCCAGCGTTGACGCAGCTCAACCTCGCGGACAACCGATTCTCGGGGAGGATACCGCCGGCCATTGCCCGGAACGGGAAGCTGCAGCTGCTCTACCTCAACGGCAACCTCCTCACCGGGACGCTGCCGGACATCAGCATGCCGGCGCTCAGCTCTTTGAACGTGTCCTTCAACAACCTATCCGGTGAGATACCCAGAAGCTTGAGCGGCTTGCCTGTGACATCGTTCCTTGGCATGTCGTTGTGCGGCAAGCCACTCCCGCCGTGCAGAGCATCGCCAGGCTCGCAGACGCCGTCGCAGTCTCCCGCGCTGGCACCGGAGGCAGGGGCCTCGTCGTCGAACAACTACCGGCGTAGGCACCACCTCGCCGGCGGGGCCATCGCCGGCATTGTGATCGGCTGCGCGTTCGGGTTCTTGCTCATCGCGGCCGTTCTCCTCCTCATGTGCGGCGCCCTGCGGCGCCAGCCGCGAACGACCTACCGCAGCCAGGACGCCGTCGCGGCGGAGCTGGCGTTGCACAGCAAAGAGGCAATGAGCCCCAACGGCTACACTCCACGGGTCTCCAACGCTCGACCGCCGCCTCCTTCCGTGCCGCCTGCAGTCGCCCCCGCCACCGTGGGGCGGAAAAGGCTCTTCTTCTTCGGGAGGATACCGCGGCCGTACGACCTCGAGGATCTGCTGCGCGCGTCCGCCGAGGTTCTTGGCAAGGGCACGTACGGCACCACGTACAAGGCCGCGATCGAGTCTGAGCCGGTCATGGCGGTGAAGCGTCTAAAGGAGACCTCGTTGCCAGAGCGCGAGTTCCGGGACAAGGTCGCGGCGATTGGTGGGATCGACCACCCCAACGTCGTGCCGCTGCAGGCCTACTACTTCAGCAAGGATGAGAAGCTCATGGTGTACGAGTACGTGGCCATGGGCAGCCTCTCCTCGATGCTTCACGGTATGCGACAAAAGTTAAGCTCCTCTGTTTTTGCCGTGTGGACTCAACGAGATTTTCTGACGGGCTTGATAAAATTGTAGGCAACCGTGGCTCCGGCCGGTCGCCGTTGAGCTGGGAGTCGCGGAGGCGCATCGCTCTGGCCTCGGCACGCGGCCTGGAATACATCCACGCGACGGGCTCCATGGTGACGCACGGCAACATCAAGTCCTCGAACATCCTCCTGAGCCGGTCGGTGGACGCGCGCGTGGCCGACCACGGGCTGGCGCACCTCATCGGCCCCGCTGGCGCGCCGTCGAACCGCGTCGCCGGGTACCGCGCGCCCGAGGTGGTGGCAGACCCGCGCCGGCTGTCGCAGAAGGGCGACGTGTACAGCTTCGGCGTGCTGCTGCTCGAGCTGCTGACGGGGAAGGCGCCGACGAACGCGGTTCTACACGACGAGGGCGTGGACCTCCCGCGGTGGGCGCGGTCCGTGGTGAAGGAGGAGTGGACGTCCGAGGTGTTCGAGGCGGAGCTGCT
This sequence comes from Zoysia japonica, assembly GCA_001602275.1. Taxonomy (NCBI): domain Eukaryota; kingdom Viridiplantae; phylum Streptophyta; class Magnoliopsida; order Poales; family Poaceae; genus Zoysia; species Zoysia japonica. The sequence continues at coordinate 164,888 of BCLF01000194.1, forward strand.
CCGGCACCCGGGCGCCGAGGAGGAGATGGTGGAGATGCTGCGGCTGGCCATGGACTGCACCGCCGCCGCGCCGGACCAGCGGCCCGCGATGCCGGAGATCGTGGCGCGCATCGAGGAGCTCGGTCGCACGGGGTCCGCGTCGACGGCGCGGTCCGGGCGGAGCGCGTCCATGGACGAGGCCGACGACCGGCCGCTGAGGCCCGCCGGGTCCATCCGCCAGGGCTGAGTGAGCGCCGCCCGCGTACGTCGTGCTCACGTCAGTCAGGCAGCAGCGTAGTGAGATCGTTATGGAAGGTTCTGAAATCTCCTTTGTTCCGTCTTCTTGCGCCCGTGTTAGAGCGTTCCTGTGTGCCGTGTTATTCTTTGATGAAGTTTCATGAATCTCTTGACGCTTCTTGTTTAATTCTTTCCGTTAGCGGTGTGTGTGTACCGATGTTGATTTGGTGATAGGACAGGCCTTGCTGATGGCTGATGCAATATGTAATTACTACTAGTACATGATTTATTGAATGAAGTTAGCTCAATCGGAAAACAAGTTTAGGTCCTGCTACCAGCTGATTCCGTGCTTGATCCTGTGCGTTTTGTCCGGTTACGAGTAATTTACTGCACCAAAGAAGGGGTGGGGGGGGGGGGGGGGGGGNGGGGGGGTGTCTGGGGTGTTACAGTTGCTTTTGTGCGAGAGCCCACCGGCTGCATTAGCTGAGCCTCTGAAATTTATCCGCAGTAGAAATAGCTGTCTGTCTGACACTTGTTCCTTCATCGTTGCTTACAAGTGGAGAAATCTTCAGAGTGGAAACGACTCGCTCCTTAAACAGGCGACCGAGTCCACCGACAGCAACCGGCCACGAACTGACGCAATGTTTGTTGCAGCTTGGCGTTTTCTCACAGAAGCTATTAACAAAGAAACACGGGCCGCTTCAAGCTTAAACTATAACTTTTATCATAACGAAAAGATTTTAAAAACGATGGAAGTTGTAGAGACATGACAGCGGATCTGATCGTCACCCACATACGAACTGCTCCACCGATCGCACGCACCGCGTCGTAGATGTTATCTTCTGTTGTGGCGTTGCCGGCCTTCGCTGCTTCGCGTAGTTGCCAACCACACAACTCCCGCGCATCCTTTCAGCCGTGCCTCCCCTCAAACAAATGAAGAACCGGGGCGCTCGGGAGCTGGCTGGCTGGATCGGTAGATAGATGATAGATCATGCACACCCTGTCTTCCATACGAGTTGTCCGGCTTTTTTTTAAAAAGAGATCGGGTTCAGTTCAACGTCGCCGAAGCCGCTTCCCCACTACACGTCCGCGCCCCAATCGATGGGCGATTTCCCGGGAATAATGGTCGCCGCGCATTATTGCCTTTCCCAGGTCCGGCCATCGCGGCCGATCGATCGATCCGTCGTACCCTCGCCTTTCTTTCAGAACATGCTCCCGATCCGAGTCGTGCAGGCTACAGTACTTGCTGGCGTTGCTGCATCGTCGGGGTTTAAAACGACATGGCTCGGAGACGTACGAGCAGGACGCATCGAAGGAAGGAAGGGGTGTGCAAGGCACGGCAGGAACCAGGCAGGCAGGCGTCGTGGGCGGCAGTAATGGATGTTGGCTTCGGAACGATGCAACGGCAACGCGATGCGAGGCTGCGCGGCGCCTGCAGTCCTGCTCAGGCACAGCCCGATCGCTCACCCTTTTTTGTTGCGCCGGGTCCCACTGGCCGGCCGGCCGGCCGGGTATGGGAGTTGGGACAGGTAGGTTAGGTGGGAGCTGGCGCCGGACGCCCGGACGGACGGGAGCTGTCCTCCAGCCTAACCGGCCACGCCTCGCAAACGCGTGCTGGCCTCCGAACATGACGGTGCGCAGCGGGTGCCCGCGCCGGCTGGCCGGCCACTTCGCCGCCTGGTGCGTGCGCGTGCGCTCCCGGCCCTAGCATCGCCGGTTGCTGGCAGGCAACGCAAGGGAAAAAAAAGACGCTTGGTGAGCTGGGCCACAGTACGAACGCCCGCCCGCAAGGAAGACCAGGTGGACGCAATAGCCCATGCCCATGTAGTACAAGCGCGTGTAGGAGCCGGTGCCGGGTCATTTGGCCCATCACGTCGAACATTACAAAACAGCGGCCCATTCTCCGCGGACAGTACTGAGTAAAAGAAAAAAAAATTCGGACAAAGTTTTCTTTCTTCTCGCGCAATCCAAAGGCGGCGGCGCTTTCATAAAGATATCCTCGGTGGGCGAGCCCCACCTGCCATAGACCCAGCACACCGCTGCCCACCGTCTTTTCTCGCAAGAAATGGACGAATCCAGTGCGCAATAAACCCAAACAAAACCCACCAAAATCTCACCCAGGTCCACCGCCCACGCTTCTCGCCCGCCCCCGAGCACAGTACAGTACTCTCCCCGCATTGCTGCTAGGGTTTAGACCCTCCGCGCCGCCGCGCTCCCGATATCCCCTCCCGCCACCCGAAAGGCGCCATGGCCGGCGGACCCGCTGCGGTGTCGTTCCTGACCAATATCGCCAAGGCGGCGGCGGGGCTCGGCGCCGCGGCCTCGCTGCTGTCCGCGTCGCTCTACACCGTCGATGGCGGCGAGCGCGCCGTGATCTTCGACCGTTTCCGCGGGGTGCTGCCGGAGACGGTCACCGAGGGCACGCACTTCCTCGTGCCGTGGCTGCAGAAGCCGTACATCTTTGACATCCGCACGCGACCGCACAACTTCTCCTCCAACTCGGGCACCAAGGACCTGCAGATGGTCAACCTCACGCTCCGCCTCCTCTCGCGCCCCGACGTCGAACACCTCCCGACCATATTCACCTCCCTCGGCCTCGAGTACGACGACAAGGTGCTCCCGTCCATCGGCAACGAAGTGCTCAAGGCCGTCGTCGCACAGTTCAACGCTGACCAGCTCCTCACGGAGCGCCCGCACGTCTCGGCGCTCGTTCGGGACGCGCTCATCCGCCGCGCGCGCGAGTTTAACATCATCCTCGACGACGTCGCCATCACCCACCTCTCGTACGGTATCGAATTCTCGCAGGCCGTCGAGAAGAAGCAGGTCGCGCAGCAGGAGGCTGAACGCTCCAAGTTCCTCGTCGCCAAGGCGGAGCAGGAGAGGCGCGCGGCTATCGTGCGCGCCGAGGGAGAGAGTGAGTCCGCGCGCCTCATTTCAGAGGCCACCGCCACGGCTGGGACAGGGCTAATCGAGCTGAGGCGGATTGAGGCCGCCAAGGAGATCGCCGCGGAGCTGGCCCGTTCACCGAATGTGGCATATGTTCCTTCTGGGGACAATGGAAGGATGCTGCTTGGTCTTAATGCTGCCGGATTTGGCCGATGATTCACCACTCTGTTTTGCTCTTTAGGTTGCTTAAGCTTCCATCTCTGTTATGCGTGAAATACCGTGGTACGCACTATGCAGAACAAGAATATCTGCAGCTTTGCTTCTTAAGTTTGAGCGTCTTGAACGAAATGTGCTAGACTTGTGATCCAAATAAGTGATCTGGATCTGGACATATTTATCATTTGTTGGGTTCCTGCATGTTGTCTTCTCTTTAACATTCTATACTGTTGCTTTGCTTTCAACTTTGATGTATATCTCCTCTGAATGCAATGTGCCTTTGTTTGCAGGATGCTGTTTAATATGTGATCTAAAGCACCCTCATAAGTAATTGTGTAGCACCTTTTTGGATCGGCAGTTGTTTTGCAAACAAAACCTCGGCTAACCTAGGAGGAACAAAACCTTTTCTTTGTTATTTACTGTTCATTATGATTATGCATTATTATAGCATTATTTTGTTATTTTCATTTTTATCTGACCTTGCAGAAATAGTAGATCTATGTTAGAGCCCATTTTCATAGAGGTTTTGTTTTCAACTTTCATGTATATGTCTTCTAATTGCACTGTGCTTTTGTTTGTACGATGATGTTTAATATGTGATCTAAAGCAAACTAGTCTGGCCCGAGTTTGTGCATACAGCTCTTAGACATCTTTGTTGGTCTTATTAACAATCTGAATGTTTTGTTAATGCTTTTACTGGTTTATTGGTTACCTTTCTTGTTATAGGCTATGCTCACGAATTTGTGCTTGTTCTTGTTTAGGTAAGTTAACTGTTACGGATCTTTGCATGCATCTTCCTCTAGGAAGCTGTGATCTGGTTGATTTTGAGTTTGGCCATGTACTTAACTTATAAGGGTCTTTTCATGATAATGAAGCTGTCATTAGTAATTGTGTTGTGCATTTTTGGGTTAGCATTTTTTTTTGTGAACAAAAAACCTTGACCGACATAGGAGGGACTAGATGGCATTTTAATTAATAAGAAACAGGCACCCAAATTCGTGTCAAATAGGATTTGAAGTGGTGATCTTGGGTGTATGTGAACACTTCAGCTCTGTTCCTTGTAAGTTAGTAGTTGCTTAAGTTTTGAAGGATGGCCTTCAATATGTGGTCTAAAGTACAATAGCTTGGTTTAGTTTGTGTATACTCTTTTTTTATATCTTAAAATTCTTAAATTTTTTATGCTGTTATTGTGATTGGCTACCTTCCTTGTTATAACTTATGCTCGTTGCAGTTCATGAACTGTTGTTGCTTAGATCCTTTAGTTTGTCTCTGTTATTAGGGATGTATGCATATCCCCTGTTAGGAAGTCATGTCAAATTTATTTGAGTTTGGTGCTGTGCTCTAAAATACGAGGGTTTTTTCTCTGTATGTTCTTGCCTTATTTTTTCCTTTTTCCCTCTTCCTCCCTTTTTTCCTCCTTTTTTTTTTCATTCTTTTTCTCCTTGTCTTTCTAGTGCATGGGTTTCATTTCGAGCCTACTCTGACTTGCTTGGAAGTTGTTGTTATTGTTGTTGTGTGCACCATATACCAACTAGGCCACTATTTGGTTGAGCATGCATGCGCGAGTCAGGTTTGGTCTATAACTTGAAGTTCACAATTTGGGATTGTTTGTTATTCCTGATGCATGCTAATGTTGAGTGTATTATCTTGTTGGATCGCCTGCGATGAATCATATTGTGCCTAGTAGGGCGATTGATTTCTCAATTCTTGAGTACCCTGAGTTGCTAATTGTTGGTAGTCTTTCTTGTTCCGTCGATTGTATCATTTGCCACTGGCAATGTAGTACCTCTACCTGGTCGTATTCAGTAATCAGTAGTGTGTAGAACTTATATATTGTACCCCTTAGAGCAATTACTGAGTTTTGATTATTCTGACTTTCTTGCAGTGTTGTATTGATGTTTTCTGTAGTTGCTATATGTTCTACTTCGCTGTTCTATACCCTTCCACCTTTCTACTTAAGCTTAAATCGAACACTTAAATCATGTCATCAGACCAAGACAGTTTTCAGTGACACGGATCCAATCAAAAGAGCAGAGAGGCTAGCAAATTGACGCATGACAACTCACAATAATACAGCGATAAAAAGGCAAAAAGCCAAAATACAAAATGACACAACAGTTACAAGGCGTCCCCACCCACCCACAAGCGAGCAAGGCCTAGCCTGGCCCGGCGCATCACAAATGGGGAGCCCCAAACCTTCCCGACAACAATCATACCACGGCTACAGCTTCGCACCGAAGAAACCAGGGTACAGATCACAATGCAGTGTCATTAGACAGCAACAAAGATTTACTGCTAGTTTCTAGGGCACGTAAAGCCTGCTTTACTGCCCCTCACCGGACTTGGGTGCTGCCTCCCGGATCTCTTCTGCAGGGTCCTCCTGAAGCCAAGCACGTCGAATACAAATGTTCAGGAATCATGATGATTTCTGCACGGGCAAAATTTAAGGTTGCATAGAACTGGTTATTACCGAGATGTCGGAAGTCCAGAGCGTCAAGTTATCACGGAGGAGTTGCATGATCAAAGTACTGTCCTTGTAGGACTCCTCGCTTAGGGTGTCCAGCTCTGAGATGGCCTCATCGAAAGCCTGCAATAGCAAAGGAGAGTAATATCAGCATGATGCCATGTACCAATTGCCTCAATAAAGAGAGTAGCTTAAATACAGAATGAAAAGTTCACGACACAGATAAAATCATTCAGGGACATAGCCTAAGCTTATTTTTGAAAAGGCCAAGCGCATTACCATTAGTAAGAAACATAAGCCTACCGTTACAAAGAAGCAAAACAAACCGGGTACACTCCCATAAAGCCAAATACCCGTCTTATGGTATGGAGAAGGATGAACTCTGGTTCTTGTTATAAAAAACATAGACTGAGCCAGTAATATAGGAGAAGATATTTGCTCTCCTGCTTTTGATGCTGATGTATTGCATACAGCTAACTGATTCAAAAGATACAAACTAAGGGTCAACTAACAACGCTAAAAGATGAGGGTTAGGTGCGCCAATAGGGCATTAGGATCATTTTCTCGTGGCCACACTTAGCATAATAGTTGACTAGCAACTAAAAGATGTCTCCCAACATATTGATCAATTGAATTAATGATATATAAGTCAATGGAAGAATAGTATGGAACCAAAAGGTTAGGTGACATGTCCCTATCATAAAAAATTGCACTACACATAAAAGGTACCCAAAAAGTATGCCTGCTGGTATAACAACTAAAAGCAAATGATGGTATCTATTTCGGTGGTTGTCATATTTCGTATTCGCAAGACTTCATATACTCCAGAAACGGCAACCTTCACCAAGTAATGAGTTGTAATGGGGCTGATGATGCAGGCCATGAGGTCTCTAGTGTAATAATATTTTTAAAAGATAACTAATGTGCTGCACCCTATAATGTTCTGTTCTGCTCCATAAAGAATGTAACTTAACTGTTGTCACTTACAGCATACATACGGTGGATGAGAAATAAACCGCTGAAGGATTAAAAAATGAATTGAAGTTCAGTATTCACTATCAGAGAAGAAGATATCTTAATTCATACTCCGTATTACTCAATTATCACATTGTGATGAGATCAGCACTTCAATAGGCAACCATTGCACATCCCAAGGGATAAAACGATAACAGAACTACTCATGCACCACAGAAAAACTAACCTGCTTTGCAAGGCTGCAAGCACGATCAGGCGAGTTGAGAATCTCATAGTAGAACACCGAGAAGTTAAGTGCCAGCCCAAGCCTAATCGGGTGTGTTGGTGGGAGCTCAGCCAAAGCAATATCCTGATAGCGCCACAAACAATGCTTTTGTCAGTAAACTACAGATATGTGTGGCCAGAAAATTAGACACTAATGTCAAGACGCTAAAAATAGTAATTTGACCTGAGCAGCCTTGTATGCCACCATGGTATTCTCAGCAGCATCCTTTCTCTCAGCGCCAGTCTTGAACTCAGCAAGGTATCTAATTACCGCAACTGGTTCAGTCAAAGAAAACCACAATTGCATAACAACCGCAAAATTCTTGATAGGGTATCATATTACCTGTAGTAGTCACCCTTCATTTTGAGGTAGAAAACCTTGGACTCAGGAGCGGTGGAAGAGGGCACAAGGTGTGATTCGAGCAGCTTGAGGATGCCATCACAGATCTTGGTGAGCTCAGTCTCGATCTTGCCACGGTAGTCCTTGATGAGTGTTACACGGTCCTCATTGCCACGGCCCTCCTCCTTCTGCTCGATGGAGGAGATGATGCGCCATGAGGCACGGCGGGCTCCAATCACATTCTTGTATGCAACAGATAGGAGGTTGCGTTCCTCCACGGTGAGCTCCTCTGAGTCAACTGTCTTGGCCACCTTCTCCATGTACTCGACCATCTCCTCGTACCTCTCAGCCTGCTCGGCGAGCTTGGCCATGTACACATTCTCCTCACGGGAAAGCTCCGCTGATGCCATCTTAAAGTTCAAGTCTGTAAAACTTAAGGTGCCAAATCTGCCGGATTAAGAGTTGTAAGACGACAATTTCTAGCACCAAATTTTCAGCATCCAAGAACATACTACAAGGTAACACTTGGGTAATCTGTGACACTAACAGCTATCCTACTCAGCACGAGGATTACCAACTATGCAAACCGTATCTATTCCCCTAAGGCTCAAACATACTCCCTCCGTTCTTTAATTGATATCCCCGTTGACTTTTGTCTTATTCAAAAAAATTTAATAAATTTCATATATTTTGATATAATTTGATTTATCACAATAGTTATTTGAATCACAACTTAAAATTTTACACATTCGAGCAAATATTTTGAATAAGACGAATGGTCAAAGTTGATTGAAAAAGTAAAAGCGACATCATTTTAAGAATGGAGAGAGTAGAGTAATTTTCCCAAATTACAAATGGATTGCACACATTCAAGCACAAAACGAGACAATTTTATACCTACGTAATATAATTCCATGATGGAAAATACAAGTCGCCACTTCGTTCTGCTAATTCACATCTCCCGCGATAAACCCAAAAAATTCTGCGTGCTGATGTGCTGTCGGAGCTCATAACCCGGCATCTAAGCCTGCGAGGTGCCAGATCTAAGCAGATTCGATGGATCAATATGAAAAATCTGAAGATGAACTGAACCCTCACAAGAGCGAAACAGGTGACTCAGGCAACACTAGAATCAGAACGGTTCAACACAAAAACAAACGTTACAGTATCCGTACTCGTACTCTACCAAATGAACTGAAAAATGATCACGAACTCCCTATCGCACTCGACTATTCATTCCAAAGGTAGCATCAGTAAAGCCGCCCCCCAATCGCTGACGAAACCAGAACTCCAGCTCTGAATCCAGAGCATAAACCGCATAAAGCATCATGGAAGTTACGGAACACAGGGCGAGACCGGTACCAACTACGGAATTAAGCAACGAATCGAGGAGGAGGAGGGGCGAGGAGCATGGAGATGAGCGATACCTCCGCGTTCGTCCTCCTCGCGCTTCGGCGTTCGAAACTGGTGCGTGTGGGGATGGGGAGGATGAAGGAGGCGGCGCCCCCGCGGGCTCCTAGAAATGGGCGGACTCCAGGCGCCCACCGCCCACTTGCGTCGCGGCGCGTGTCCCGCCACCGTGGCGCATGTGGTCACCCGGCCCCACCGCGCAGGCGGGCCGATCGTTCGATCACGGCCGACACGACGTGGGGGAGCGCGGGGCCCGGTTGTCCGATCCACATGACAGTGACATCCGCGCCGGCGCGCGTCGTGCGCTCATCCTCTGCCTGGCTTGGGTTGGTGGTGGGCCCCCCGTGGGGATAAGCACGGGGGCACGGGGCTGGCCCGTCATCCGGACCTACGCAGCGACAGCCTGGACTCGCTGGACCGGCGCGGCGAGGAGAGAAAAAGGGTTCGTCGTCTGGCACGGACCGTGAGGCTCTACAAGCACCGCCAGGTGGGCCCGCACGGTGAGCTGGCCACGTGAGGCGCGTCGAGTGCGGGTAAAAATTGGCGTTCGCGGTGGGTCTAACGCCATTCGACGGCGGCCGGCGTGGGCGTGGCGCTGAGGACGCGGGGCCCGCGAAAGTCACTTGAGGCTCGCGGGGTGCGCAGGCAGTAGGCGGCGTCGCGACCACGACGGCTGCGACTGGGACGATGTGTGGATTGGGTTGGGGCGGCCGTTGACGTTTTCATGGGCCGTTCACTGTAGTGGAGCGTCCAAGTTCTCCGTATGGTCCATCAAACTGCTGGCCGCAAACACGTTTTGCTACAGTTGAGCACAGGCGTTCAGAGAGCGATTTCTTCCCGACGCCGATTTCCTCCGTTCCCTGTCCTCTTCGGAGGCCTCTTCGGCGCCGGAGAGGATGGGAAACGAGGATTGAGGTGGTCGGTGTATATATTTGTAGCTAGTTTAAAAAATCTAGATTTGTTAGTTCAAAGATTCCAGCTGGATTTGATGTCTTTTTGGGGTCTTTGCTTCTTCGATTCCTTCCACGGTGATGACGTCGATTTTGGCGTTGCCTCCGGTGTGAAGAAGTCGAGATGTTCCGGTGGCGCTGTCTGTGTGCCATACGGTTTTGCTCCTTTCAATAAACATCACATCTCCGCTCATTTTGTGCCAACGATCTAAATAGACTTTTAACCTAATCGCGTCTTAATCGAAGATGCTCAGCCCATTATGACTGGTGGGCACTTGTCGTCAGCGCCACAATAAATAAAGGTGAAAACCAGCCGGTACTCACAACTGAGTTCATCCATACCGTCACGACCCAACGACAAACCTTAAACCCAATGTGTGAAGAGGCGCTATGCCGACGGGAAGCACCACCGCCGTCATCGCCTCGACGATCGTCGTCACCGGGAGATCGACGATATTGCCGTGCCTTCAACGCCATTGCCCTCGCCACTGACCGACCCTGCCTTAGCGCAGAGGACCGCATCGACAAAGGACAGATAGTCGAAATATCTTCTACGACTCCGACAACTGGATCCGAAAGTATTGATCACCTCTGAACCACAGATTTATTCCTCGACACGAGACTCTCGGATCTGCACTCCTAGATAAAAAAAAAAACAAAATTGACATCCGAGCCTACTCTAGAAGTGTATCCCGACGAGTATAGAAAAAACTCGTCGAAACCTTACCCGCGAGCAAAGATCCGCAAAGAAAAATCGTATCCGTAGGCTACATTGTCGCGGAAGCCCTCGGGCTCCGCGAAAGAACTGCGCAAAGAAAAAAAAGAAAACCTAGTTGCAGCCGCCACATCACAGAGATAAAAAAAGTTTCAGGCCGGCCAGCGCCCCCCGCCGCCCCCACGCTGCGTGGCGCCAGAGACGCGCGTGAGCGCCGACGCT
>BCLF01000195.1:0-17807 GCA_001602275.1 Zoysia japonica
AAAGTTCGGGGTTCACGGGTTGGCTGCGCTCCCGGCGATACCGGGCGTGCTCCCGACTTTGGTTCGCGTTCCCGGTAACTTGATCACGAATCTCGAGGCAACAACTAGTGTCTCGGAATCCTTGTGTCAAGCTCTACGCAATGGTGTGGTTGACGTTAGCAGTTGGCTACTGCCGCAACGGGAACGCGGCGGGCCAGTGCGCGCTCCGGACGCGCTCTGGCGCTCTAGACGCGCTCCGGGTGCGTAGGTTCGCGCGCCCATTCCTGGCAGCACGGTGCTCTGTTTGGTGCGAAACTTGGTGTGCACCTTCTCCATACCCTAGTACACACTGTGACGCGTGTGGTTTCACCGGTCGGCCTGGGACGACGGCCGGCAGCACGCGGGTGGCGGAGCACGCCGGTGACTCACGTGGACCGGCCAGTCGGTGCTACGGCTACCTCTCTCTCGTGCTCGGTTAGTTCCCTAGGGAGCTTGTGGTGCTACCAGTGCGAGGAATTGGAAGACGGCGGCCGGGAAGGTTGTGCTCACCGGAGAGGGGTGGCGGCGGCTGAAGTTGGAGAAAACGCAAAATTGACAGTGGCGGAGGGCAATTCTAGTGAGGGCGAGGTCGTGGACGAGCTCTGGGATGTGATGGAGCGAAGGGGACACGCAAGCAGGGAGGGAATTGATTTTAGAGTCGGTGGGGGGGGGCGAGCTCAGCGCGGCAGTGAGCGGGGTAGTCGGCGGCAATCGTTGGACGGTTTCAGCAGCGGCGTGGCCGGTCTAAGCATCGTGGCGGCTCAGCGCGTAGCGAACGTGGGGTCAGCGCAGGTCGGCAAGCGGCAGGCGGTGGCCGACTTCAATGGCGTCGCGACAAGGCCGCCGCTCAATCGAACGTCAACGACGTTGCTTTTCCCCTGGCTCCGGCGCGATGGCAGAGGTTGACGGCGACGTGCAGCGCCGTCACTGCCCTCCTCTGGTGCGGCTCACCAGCGCTGCCAGGCGGGGCTGGCTTGCCCAGCCGGCCGGTGCTGGCGCGGCGAGCGGTGCCAAGGAGGACGACTACAGGGGAAAAAGAGCAACGGGCTGGGCCGAGGGGGAAAAAGAAAGGTGGGCCGGCTAGAGTGGATTTCGGCCCACTAAATCAAATTTTCCCTCCTCAATTTCTATTATACTTTCCTATTTTTATTTTTATATTTCATGGCTTGGGATTTTTGGGAAAAATTCAAACTCCAAAAAAAACCAAAATTCGAAATGAAAAAGAAGAGCTCAAACACTTGTCCAACTCACATTTTATATTTCAAAATTTTGACTTCTAGATAACTACTTTCTAATTTTCTTAGTTCCTTTTAAAGGAAAATTTTAAAATTAGCCTAACTAGATTTGTCAAGGAAACCAAAATTTTAAAACTCTCCATTGTTTTCTTAATTTGAGATTTGGGATGTGACAGCGCTCCAACCAGGAAAGGGAGAGAAAAGTGGCATGCCATGAGGGAGGATTGGTGGGGAAAAGAGATAAGGGAGATAGGGGTGGGTGGGAAAGGATAAGGGAGAAAGGAAAGAAGGGGGTGGTGCCCAACCAGGTGGGGGTTGATGGGCGAATTAGCTTGGGGATCAAGAAAGAAATCCCACCTACCAATCCGAGAATTCACAGCCACTCTCACGGCCGACGGTTCAGATCGGCTGTGATTTGGCGCGTAGACACAGGTGGTTGAGCGTGACCTTGGCCCAGGTCACTGCCAGCCCGACAGGCCACAAAACTGGGTGTCGGTGTTCTGACCACCGGCACAAAAAATTTACGTAATCAGAGGCGATATGGTGCGCTCTTCGTATTCGAAGTGGCCTAATCTATGAAAGACTCAGGAATTAGCTTGGTTCGGGCCACCGGCAAGGCGAAATACCCTACGTCTAGGGAGGGCGAGAGATCAAATGGTATGAACTCAAGAACACGAGTACAATGGCGGGAGGGCCTTGGCTCGAGCCAAAAACCCTAGCACGCGTGGGGGATGTGGTTCCAGTGGAATGGATTGAATCTGACTTGTCTTGTCTAAGGCTTCCCGGTACCCCTTTATATAGGGGTCGGACCAGGGTCTTCAACTTGGCGCCTACGGAACCTTCTGGCCCTCCGCCAGGTGGGGACTCAGTTGTCGCCTGAGTTGGTCGTCTGGTGCCTACTGGCACCGAAAACAAATTGTCGGTGTCCTTCACACGTCCTTTGTCCTGTCGTAAGGGACAAAGAACACTTTTCTGTTTCATGTTACTGTCCGCAGGGATGCTTTACCGGTCGTCTGATTTCTTTACCACCTTCTAGAACGCTTTTTCTCCGGCAAGGTTGCTGTACCTCCTGCTGTACGTTGGCAGGAATCTCTGTGCTTGACAGGTGTCGATGGCTACGGCGGTGGAGGTCAGGTGAGAACTTTGGCTTCTAGCCGTTGGCTGGTTGAGTCTTGTCGTCGCGTGGCCCCGACTCTTCGGTGGCCGGGATGTGGTGTTCGTACAGTTCTGAGTCCCTGGGGTCGGGTGTTTTTGGCGTGACACGGTCCTCAGTGGGCCGTGAGTTGATCCGTGGGCCGTAGCCCACAGTTGGGTCTTCATATATACTCCAAGCCCATAGGTACCTGAGGTACATGATCTCGACAGTAGCCCCCAAGTCTTGCACCATTTGCAAGTCCGCGTTGAGGCGGCGCGGGGCTGGTCTTCGCTGCTTCATTATTGATCCTACAGGGGTGCGCGAGCGCGCCCGTAGGGCATAGCCCCTGGGCGATCCGAAGGGTCGGTCGGGGGTTGGATCTTCATTTTCTTCATCGATCGTTGATGGATGATCCTATCAGGGCGCGCGAGCGCACCGGTCGTAGCCCCGGACAATCCGAAGGGTTGGTCGGGGGTTGGATTTTCATCTTCATCATCGATCGTTGATGGATGATCCTACGGGGGCGCGCGAGCGAGCCCGTAGGATGTAGCCCCCGGGCAATCCGAAGGGTCGGTAGGGGGTTGAATCTTCGGTCTTCAGTCGTTGATCCTACGGGGGCGCGCAAGCGCACCCGTAGGGCGTAGCCCCCGGGCAATCCGAAGGATCGGTCGGGGGTTAGTCCGCGAGATGAGAGTATCCGACTATCGGGGTCGGTCGAGATGTACTTTCGTCGTCAAATGAGTATCGGGTTAGATGCCTAGATTGAGCTGGTGGAGCCACCTTTGTCTCATGATCAGCATCGCACCTAGGTCGGGCCCGGCAGGTCCACCACTCCCCATGATCAGCGCCCCGGGCAAGTGTCGGGACTCGATGTCCGACACTCATTTGCCCAAATCCGTGAGATTCGGTCTCACGGCATTAATAACGGATGTCAGTAACGGCTCCAATGATTGTACGGTCCTACCGCATCCACGTGGACGACGGATCAAGCATCTGGGAATTGTTACCGTCGGTCGATCCAAACGGTTGAGCAACGTCGATCGAACGGCTGCGGGAGTGCGACAGTTCACACTTGCATGTCCCGTCAACTGACGCCTGACAGCCATTTACTGGCATGTCAGACGGGCTTGCGTCACCTCCTTCGCGATGGAGGTGGCAAGGTTGCGGCCGGTCCCACCTCTCAGTTACCACACCATCGCGTCACGGGTAGTGGGGGTGATAAACGTTCACCCCCGGCTCATCTTTAAAAAGGGGCGCGGTGGATTTTGAAATCCACCAGCTCTCCTGCCATCTTCGCTTCCAAGCTTCCTTGTGCTTGCTTCGCTCTTGCGCACAGGGCCACCGTCGCCGTCTTCGCTGGGCGACCCTCGCAGTTGTCTTCATCGCCGCCACGCTTGTTCCGGCGGCCACCGCTATCGTCTTCATCGTCGTCGTTCTCGTCATCATCGTCATTGTCGTCGTGGTGGCTGCCTGAAGGCCGTCCACCGTCTTGGTGCTCAAATCGTACCACAACGCCGGCCTGTTGCCGTCAAAAGAAGCCGGCGAATGGGAGGCGGCGGAGAACCAGGAAACGCCGGTGCCATCGGTGGCGAAGATCGTGAGCTTCGTCGCCTTCCACGAGCGCGGGTTGGTGCTCCCGGGCACCTTCTTCTTCCGCACACCGATGCTTCACTACAGCATGTGTCTCCACCATCTCAAACCTAACGGTGTCCTGCAGATCGCGATCTTCATCACGCTATGCGTGGCGTACCTGGGGGTTCAGCCGAGCCTTCGACTCTGGCGCTACTTCTTCCAAGCCAGTCAGCTGCGGGAGCCCTCTGGCGCGGCTCGGCAGGTCGGTGGCGCCGCGCTCATGCTCCAGAGTACTGAGGCGAAGGAGTACATCAAGGTGTCGTTGAAGAAGTCACTGAAGGGCTGGCACGACGATGGTTCTACATCAAGAACGCCACCCCCGGTCTCCCGGCCTTCCGCAACGCACCAGCTGAGGCGACCGACGTATGGTTGAGTTGAGGCCGTTGCTGCAGAAGATCAAGTGGCTGCGGAGACGAAGGGTTGAACGGTGCCGCTGTCATCGCCACCTTCATGCAGCGTCAGATTCAACCTCTCTGCATTCGACCTCACCCCATGAACTACTATGAGGGGAAAGACAATGCCTCTCGGGAGGTGGTCGGGATAGAGTTGAGTGACAGGGAGGTCATTCAGTGGGTCGGCAGGCTGCTCGAGGGGGACGTCACCGACGAAGTGACCAAGGGGCCGCTGCCCCTGGACAAGGAACATCGGACTCTGGTGAGTTAGCCTCCCGTTGTCATTTTGTCTAATTTTGTAGATTAGCTCGAGTCGGATCGTCGGTAGGAGTCGAGGACTTAGCCGTCGTCGTTGTAGGGCCTGCCCAAGACCATACCCGGCTCGACGGACGTGGTCGGGACAAGCGTGGCTGGCGTGTCCCCGGCCAAGAAGAAGAAGGCCGTTAAGATACGGCGCGCCGAGGCTCGAAGTCGTTTCTCGCAGGCAGTCCGGCTGCTACCGCACCGACTGCGCGGCCTCCTCAGAGGCCGATCGGGGCTTCGCCGGTTGGCCCCCTCAGCTACGTCTGCAAAGTCGGGGGTTCTGACCCCGTCTTTTGGGACCACTGCACCGCAGGCGGTGGCTCCGATCGACGTCAGGTGCTCGTCGTCATCCGAGGACGTGATTCCACCCCTGACTGAAAGGACAAGGACCGAGGGGTCAGAGAGCGCCAAGGCGATTCTGTGACCTGCGCGGCTACTGCCACGGTCCAAGTGGCGGAGACTGGAGCAGTCCAACCCCTGGTCACGGGCCCACCGGCGCTCCCCCGGACTCGAAGGATCCCGATGCGCCATTCAGAGGCGTAAGTACCTGCATCTTTCACTTGGTTGTGAGTTTTATTTGGGTTAGTTCATTTCTGACCTGTTTGGTGAATAGGCCTCCGTCGTCGGTTGTCACTATGCTCCCTGCTGCGACTACCGCTACGTCGGCGTCTGAGGACATTGGCAGGGGAGACGACGCTGGCGCTGATGTCACAGCGCGTGCGGTGATGCTGCCTCCACCGGCCTAGGCTCAAGATCCGCCGACCCTGGGGGTCGGTGTTGTGCTGCTGCTGCCTCCTCCTCCGACTGCCACCATTGAAGTTCAGGAGTAGGTGGCTGCCGAAGTCAGAGAGGAGGTGGCCGTCGAGGCCTAAGAGGGGGGTAGCCACCGAGGCCCAGGAGGAGGCGGCCACCAAGGCCCATGAGGAGGCAACCACCAAGGCCCAATAGGAGGCCGCCGCCAAGGCCCAGGAGGAGGCCACCGCTGAAGAGGAGAGGGAGGACTCCTCTCCGGCTCTCGACGCTAGGGGGAGGTTGAGTTGATGGAGGTCGGGGACGAGCCCGCGCCGTCCCCAACCGCTTTCGCCAAGGGTCCGAGGGGATCGCCCCCGCCCTTGGTTCACGAAGGGCCCGCTGGCCAAGTCTCGCCTGTCGCCTCCGAGGGTGCGCGGGAGTTGTGTGAGATAGTTGTCGGGAAGCAGCCAGAGGTCCCCCTGCCCGATCCAACACAGGGCTTGGAGGGAACGGCTGCAGAAGACGCCGGCGGGCCGTCGACGATCGCGGTCCTGGCCGGCACAAGCAGAACCGCGGGAGAGGTGCAGGAGGGAGGAGGGACCGAGCTGTCCATGGTGTCGATGATGCCATCGTCTGCCATGGCGGTGCCCGACTCCTCGGCCTCCGACGTGCAAAGGTCGGGGAGGAGAGGTGATCTCCCGCTTGAGGCCATGGCCGGGGCGTGGAGCTTCTATGACGATCGGATGGCCAGGATCCATCGTTTCAACTTAGAGATGGCGTCCGGCCTCCACAAGCTGCTCGGCATTACAGACGAGTGCTGAGATCTTTTCGACGACTCATACCTGATGGAGTGTCGGGTAAGTTCTTGAACACTTAGAGTTTTTAGTCAAACCTGTTTGCCGAGGTGTTGAGTGTCGTTGTTTGCAGGTGAATCTTGCTACGGCCGAGGGTCAGCCTCCCCGAGGTTACGCCCTGCAAGCCGAGGTTGACGCTCTTCAGGCGGAGCTGCAGCAGGAGAGGGCCGGCCGCGACACATCGAGGGACTCCACGATCCGGCTGCACCATCAGTTCAACGCCGCCCGAGAGTCGAGATGCATCTCCCTCGACAAAGCCAATCGCTCCCGGATGGAGGCCGTGTCGGCGCGGTCGGAGAGCCGGAGGCTTGCCTCCGGCCTCGCCTTCGCGAGGGAGAAGATAGCATGTAAGTCAATTCGTACCTTTTGATTTTCATCGTTCGAGGGTCATGGTCAGATTCCGACTAGGAACTTGCCCCTTTTACAGAGCACCGGAGTCAGGTTGTCCAGCATGACGCAGAGGTGCAGCGCCTCAAGGATCTCCGGGCTCACACTAACAGGGCCCGTGAGAGCGCCGAGGTCGCCGCCAAGAGGGCCGAGCAGGAGCGTTGCTGAGCCTTCGAGCAGCGAGATTTGATCGACTCGGAGCGAGTTGCCGCCGAGGCAGAGATTGAGCGGCTGACGGAAGAGGTGCAGGCGATGCAGCAGGCCGCTTCTGAGGTCCAAGAGGCATGTTTGGCCGGGGAGGTGAAGATCGCTCGGCTCCAGGCAAAGTTGAGCGAGGCCAAGGGCCTTGTCGAGTCTGTGGCAAAAGAGCGGGATGGTAAGTATTTTTACCTTTTTGGTTCGTTAAGTCATTATGGGGGTCGGTCATTTGATGGCGTGTTTGTTGTAGCTCTGGCCGGCGAGCTCCGACCCTTGTGGTCTGCAGGCCGACGCCTGCTTCATCAGGTTTTTGCCGGCGTGCATGAGAACTCCCTCTTGGCGGAGTTTGTGGCGCACATGCTGCAGCAGCTCCCAGGGATCATTGCCGCCGAGGTGATGAAGGCGCTCGAAGACGGGGCCTCGTTGACCCTGGCGCTGACCCGCTCCCACTATCCAGACGCCTACTTCAGTCAGATCGTCAAGGGGTTCGCCTCTGGGCTGTCGGAGGAGGATATGAGGGCGCTTGAAGCCGACATGCAGCCATCGGCACGGGAGATCGTTTCCGGCTATGGTGTGGACGAGCTTCTCCGGAAGTGGTTTGGGCACTTGCTTCACGTGCAGCAGCGGCATCCTTAGTTACCTATAGGAATTTGGTAGTAGTATTTTATATCCGACTGTGTAATGAACACTTTGGATGATATGTAAATACGCAAGTTTCCGACCCTTTTCCGTGTTTCAGATTTTGCACTTAACGTTTTTCGAGTTTCGTTGGGCGTTGATTAGGCGACTGGGTCGCGTAAAGCACGTAGGGTCGAGTGTCGGGCTCGATACAGCCGTAGAGTGTCACCAACGCCAGGTCAGATCGTTAGCCGCGACGAAAACTTGAACGAGAGTGCTTTCGTTACTTAGCACATCCGATGGTCACCCGCGAAACTCGGCGCGGGTCGGGGGATCGGGCCTCGAGGAAACGAAGAGAGGCGCGGAGCCTTAGGACGAGGAATCGAGGCGCGGGGCCTGAAAAGGAAGTGCGAAGGGGTCAGATGTTCCGACCCATAGGTGGGGACACTTAGACTAGCCCCCGGGCGGTGAATACACTTTACCGCCCAACGAAAAATGATAGAGATGGACTTAGCTGATTTTATTATGCGTAGAATCGACGCAAATTCTCGATATTCCAGACATGGGCTAGCTCCCTGCCGCCCTCGGTCGCCAACTTGTATGCGCCGAGCCTTAAGACTCGTTTGATTACATAGGGCCCTTCTCACGAGGGTGACAGTTTGTGATGGTCGGTCTTGTCCTGAACCCTCTTGAGTACAAGATCTCCGATGTTGAAGGCCCGACCCTTGACGCGCAGAGCGTGTAGGGTCTAGACACGGATGACCTAGCGTGTCCCAGGCCAAAAACCAGCAGGCCCGTAGATTAGTTGATCCAACACCAAAGTTCGAATTCAAAATTCGAATTGAGATGAATTTTGCTGAAAATTCTTTATTCGAATTTGAATTCAAACTTGGGATGTTACAAAGAAGAAGACTACGCTTCATTCAACCTACATAAATGTTGGTCGCCACTTTTAAGCATATGTTTTCAGCTTGTTTGCTAAGTGTTTGCTTATCTTCGTATAGGTATGGAATTGAGATTTAGAGCTACTAAATTTATTAGTGTCATGAAGATAAAGAAGTGTCTGGGTGTACACATAGAACAAATTTCTTTACAATCAAGATTGCTTGTAATTGGAGAATATACTCATCTACAAATTAATAAAATTCTTATGCTACAAAAAAAGTACTGGTCGCGCATCCTGACTGCTCAATCGTCGGCTTCAGCCCGCC
This sequence comes from Zoysia japonica, assembly GCA_001602275.1. Lineage (NCBI taxonomy): Eukaryota > Viridiplantae > Streptophyta > Magnoliopsida > Poales > Poaceae > Zoysia > Zoysia japonica. Next base: position 8,716 of record BCLF01000195.1, read on the forward strand.
ATCCGGTAGGCTGGCAGAGGCCACATGTTTTTAAAGGACCAGGGGCAAACTTGATGCCGGGCCTGCCTCAAGCTATTTGAGTTAATTATCAGATTTATGTTTTGTTGTTTATTTCGTTTTCTATTAAATATTTTAGTAATAAGGAATAAATATTTATAAAAGAATTGAAGACATGAAAGCAAGAACTTTAAGGATTCTAACATATCCGTGGTTGAAAAGTTTGATAGTTTAAGCGATGAAAATACTTATGCTACAAATAACATTTATTATCTAGCATAGCTCGAGAAGGCATGCAAACCATGATCAAAGGCTAAACTTGTAGAGCTCATCAGGAAACATGTAACTTTGCACTGCTCAGGTAAAAACCCAACACGTATCAAAACGAAAACAAAAGACTAATACACAACATTTATTTACATGGTTGATTTCCTGCTGTACAAGAGCCCCGCTCATCTTTTCTTCAAATTCGTGTTCTGTCACTTTGTTTGGCCTACCATTGTTCATCTCCTGTCACTTGTGTTCTTTACATTCACACACTTGTCTGATGGTGTATCGCTATGTTGCAGTCGTATCACCCCGGTCGTGTAGGCATGGATGCTATCCTCCTGAGACGATAGCCTGAGGCTATACGCAGGTCTAAGGCGGTGTAGAGATCGACAGGAGGAATCCATGGGGAGCTCGAGCACATTGACGACACAAGCCTTTTCCAGGTTTGGTGTGGCATGTAGTTGGGAAGGGAGGTCTATTCTGAAGTTGCCATACTCATCGGTCCTCCCAAATGCAAAGTTAGCCGCTTGGCTGTGACCTGCCGAATCACATATTACTGCTACCTTCGCACCTGGTTCAAATGCATGTCATCATCGGTCAGTAGAAGTGGCTATGGTACTTACTACATTCTGCATTGACTAGAGAATGTTAGAATTTTCCGTTGCACATAAATTTTCTTAGAACAGGTTCTTAGGCAAATAGAAAAATGATGTGGCAACCGCAAAACGCAAACATCAAGTTGGGGTCGCAGGCACATCGGAAATCATTTACAAATGGAGAGGCCATAATTAAGCAAACTTGCACTGATGTCCTGGCACCTTGTGAATGCGAAACCCAAATGTGGTGCGAAGTTGACGCAGACCGGAAATGGACATTTACTGAGATGCAGCAGTTGAGTGGTAGGCATTGGGTGGTACAAGTGATCACGCCTCAACATCTAAAGCGGCTTTTAAGTTCGCTTTATCCGTGTTGATGGAACCGGAAAATGTGATCGAGTACCTCTGGACCAAACAATCCGCACTACCATTGTTCGCACCGATTCGGACGGCGGCTGCTAGCTTAGATGGGCCGGTCTTGACTCGACAACAAAAGCAGAGAGAGATTAGGCGGGTAGCTAACCGTGTCCGTGGCAAAGAAAAATCAGCTCGGATAATGTGGAAAGGAATATTAGTTGGGATGTCTGCAAACCGCACACCTAATTCTTCTCATCTTTGCTTATATGGAGCAGAGATGCACTACTTTATAGTAATTATGTTTCTTTAGCAAGTATCTGCTAATTATAAACTAAAGATGAAATTGTACAGCCCATGTAATCACCATCAGTCAATTTGTTCTCTCTTCGTGAACCAGCACCCCTGCTGGGAAACCAAGAAAAGAAAAAGGCTGTGAAAGGCAGCATCGTGATATCGTGGCACGCCAAGAGACGATGGAGAAAGAAGAGTCTGATACGTGCTGCCCTGACTCATTGCTGAATACGTACGGACCGTGGCTGGAAAAGTCGGGACACTCATTCGTAGAAGTGGTCTGTCGGCTTAATTCGTCCGTCTATACTTTAATTTCTCTGAACCCCACATGCCAGATCTTCCACGGCGTACCTTCGTCCCAATGGCCACCCTGCTGTACGTACCAATGAAACCTTTCAAGCCCAAGAAGCCTTCACCGACAGCAACCCTGCACCAGACGCGCTAGAACAAGCTCGTCTCATCGATTTTGCATTTTTGCTTGGCTTCTGCGCTTGATTCTCCAGCCCGTCGACGTTTACCGGCCAACATACTTCGCGAAAGACTTCATCTCTACTAAGAAATTCGATGTTTTTTTCTCTTCCGGGAGAGAGTTCTGTTGCAGTTTGTACGATCATCATTCTATGCCATACCGGTCGTTAAACTCCTGCCCTTGTAGTTAAACGACCGGTATGGCATAGAACCTTGTAGTTAAAATAGCTGGAGTTATTTTGCAACAAATAAAACCTTACTAGTCTTTCAAAATTACAAAAATACTTTGTATCAAACAACGCAACTTACGGGAGACATCTATCTAATCCGTCCTGGCCTTAGTTCAAAAGAAAGCCGATGCTGAATTCAAGAGAGAAGAGAAATTCGAAGGGTCACGTAACGTACCTGGCAGCTCAAAGGCGAGGAGGTCGAAGCCGGGGCGAATACAGAGCTCACAGGCGACCTGCCCCGACACGGACACCGACGACACCGGCACCTCGCCGTACCCGGCAATGCGAGCGAGCTCGGCCGGCGTGAAGTACAGCTCCATGGGCTCCACCGGCAACGTCTCGTCCACCGCCACCGCCTCTGCGAGCACCAAGTGGAGGAAGATGATGATGAGCGCCGTTCTTCTTTGTATCATGCTGGTGGAGCTGGGTTTGGTCCGGACGGATGATGAGGTGAGGTGGTGTGGCGTTGGGGAAGACGAAGAAAACGGAGCGATGGAAAGAGAAGACGCTGTTCTGTTGGTCCGTCACGTTGACTTGGAATTCGACAGGAAGGGTGCGCTCAGCATGTCTGTATACTATTTATATTCTACAGGAGGAGAGGAGAGGCGTGCGCGTTGGGCCATGTCAAGCGGGGACAGCGCCAAAGCCATTTTCGCGCCTTAGTGGTTCAGGTGTCATGTGCGGTGGTTCAGCAGTAAGAAGTTGGCGGCATGTCCCCGTGTTTGGTTTGTTGGTCTATCCCTCCATCCCTACGGGCCCGCCATCTGTCTTTTGGCTAGTTTTCTTTTCGCTGTCCTCGAATTAATTGATTTAGGTTCTGTTTGATCCAGCTCACTAATTATTAATTAATTATTAATATATATTAATTATTAGTTTATTGACAGATTGGAGATATGACTTGTTAGAATCGTATACCTCGATTATCTACGGTCTCGGCCCAATCGAAAGGCCCATCTATAAAAGATGACCCGATATATCATAGACCGCATGAGATTTTGCAAACGGTTCAACTTTGTCAAGATAAGGCTTGTCCGACCTCTGGGTCCGGCACCACCGCTCCCATCCAACCCCAGTGTCAGGCACTGCCTTACTCATCCGACCCGCGGATCGTGCATCGCCTTTGGACAACCAACCTCCGACAAAAAGTAGAGATTCCTAACACTTTGTGGCAAGCGCGGTTTACTGGATGGTGGAGGAAAAGTTGACTTTGTCCGACTCATGTTGGATAAAGGACGGAGATGAGGATGATGATACGATGACATAGAGATTATAAGTTGTCAGGCGTAACAATTCTAGATGCATGCGGTCCCAACCGTCAAGGGCCGCTCGGTTACTTGGCGCCAAGCCTTGTAATCCCGGTTCAACCCCTATATAAAGTTGTGTCGAGGATCCTAGATTCACACATAGATACACACGCATCACGATTGATGTGATCAAAGCACATTTGACACCTACAAGACCTAGAGCTTTTGTTCGAGTAAGAACACTAGCGCCATAGTAACCTCCTTTGACCAAGTTCCAAGTTCTATACATCCTCGCTCTTAGACGTAGAGTATTACGCCTTCACGACAGTCTGAACTAGACTAAAATCTCTTGAGTCTTTCATAGACTATACCATCTCAAAGAGAAGCACACACAAACTCCTCTCATACCAAAATTCTATTGTGCCAGTGTTATAAAACACCGACATGACTAATTGTTTGTCTATCATACAATGAAACATCTGTTTCACGAGAAAATTCCTTATTTACCATTCAAAGATATATCGATTCCTTACAAGCCATCGAAAAATTTAAATTTCCCTATTCGCCATCAAATCTGAAATTGACTCTGTCACCATTCTTGTTTAATTTATACCATAAAAATTATTTAGTTTTGTTGACAAAATTATTTTTTTGTTATGATTATTTCAAATCATGGTATTATTAGATTATACAAATAGATTTCTTCATGTTTTATATATTTTAAAACTATAAAGGCAGAAAATAAATAAACAATAATGTTTCACCTCTGACTAATTGCTCACAGGCTTTTTTTTACGGGGCGATGGTGCTCGTAGGTGTGGTCGGGAAGGAAACATGAAGATGTGTAAATAGATAACGCCCCTGATTTTGGATTGTGTTCGACATGGAGAAGATAAAAAAAATAAGCGGTTGAGGGTATCTGTGGCAGAACCGCCTTAAAACCATGAGCGACTCACCAACAAGATCATATCAGGTGATATTAAACAACAATATCTAAATAGTACAACACGAGTAATAAAATATATTACATTAAAGTTCAAGTTGTTCTTAGGATAGAGATTAAAACAAAATTTTTAAAACAATGTGGAACCGATACACACGATGGTTTCCTTATTATGAGACATATGTCACTTTAAGACATGCTTCACTCGTCGCGACCGGAGGTAGGTGAGGAGGGAACCCAGTCAATGGACGAGTCAGCAGGGGTATATAATCCCGACAATAATAATAAAACAATAATTATAGTGAATTTGATAATCATAATCATATTAACAGTATAATTCAACCATAATAATATTTATACTGCTGATAATAATTTTAATTATACCATTATTAACAAAAATAAAATTAATCATATTAATGTTATTAGTAATAATAACATTAGTGATATCTTTTATATTTTAGTCCTTCACTCTAGTAAATTATAAAATAATCCCTACCACTTAATAATTCTGATTTTAAATCTTAAAATTTTATTAATTAATATGTGTTATTGTTTAATGTTATAATTTGAACCTAGGTCCATAGAACTTAATTTTAATTACAATTTAGTCCCTAGAACCTTATAAACTCCATAACCTTTCAACCATAGCTCCGATTTAAGCGATTCTTGACTAAAACATAATCTATGCATTCATGACATCATCATATTATTTCTCCTCTATTGTGTGCATGTTTGTGATTATTTTATGTTGGTTTGTTTGTCTACTTCCATGTTTAGAGGAATATGCTTCGGACCCGCAGTACGAGGACTATCAGCATCAAGAACCCGAAGACCACTGAGCAACAATACTATTACAAAGGCAAGTGTTATTGACCATCTTGTGCTTATTTTATATCTTATAGATTGCATGCTTGTGTCAAATTGAGTGCACACCTTTTTTTTAGTCCAAATTGACTGTGCACCTATGATTTGGGTTTATATCAAGTCTTTGCTTATTATGCCTTGTTGCCTTGGTTTACCTTTCTGTTGGATAAATTAAATGCTTAGCTCTGCTGTTGTCAGGATGGGTGAATATTAACTTGAATTATTCACAAAGATTAATGGTTTATTTAGCAACATAGAGATTAGGGATTTGGGTGATTTGGTTGGTGTAGGGTTGTGTATGAGGTTACCGGCACTATCCTTTGGTACCTAGATATTCTCAAATCTAAGTACTAGTTTCGATGTTACACTTGGATCTGCTTGGAGAGAGATGTGTGAGGGAGGGGTACTTCCAGGAACCATTTGGCACGCGGGGGGCATCTCCGAGGTTACGGTTAGTGCCTGATAGGTGAAACGTAAGTGGGCATGTGCAAGCTGGAGAAAGCCATGATCTTCTGGTCTGAACACCAAAGGAAGTGTGCGAGTGCGGAGCTGGCATAGGTAGGATAAAGATTCTTTAGTCATCTGGAAATAAAGGATTAAATCACTTCTCGTGGAGAATGTGTACAACCTGTGCATAGTTAAAATTGTCATGACAGTTGTGCTCACGGTCATGAGCATTGCATGAACCCGCACATAATTAGAAAGATTTGGTTATGGTTTGGTTTGGTGAATCACTATGGGAGCCTATGATTGGTTGGCGGGTGGGCCTTCGTACTAGTCCGGGAGTGTAGGTACCCAGGTTATATAATCCTGACAACTGTAATGACCGACACTGCTGTCGTGGTCTATTGTTCATCATTAATTTTTTCATTAATATCTTAAGCAGCACCACTGTAATTTGGATTGGAGTTGACGTCATCATCTGACCGACACTACTACGTACTATTATGTCAGTTTCTGATGACATCACCGCTGACTGACACTATTGTAAGTGTGTGTTGCCGCTTGTTTTAGTCCTACCTCGCCTATTGTAGGCAGGTTGAACCAATTTATTAACCTTGGAAATTGTCCCGCTGCAGTGTCCTGTATGTGTCGTGCTATTGGTCAACATCCTTTTTTTATTATGAGCGGCACTACTGTAATGTTGGTTGCTGATGGTGTCATCAGCAATTAGCACTGCTGTAGGTGTTTGTCTGCCACTCATTTTAGTGCCACCTCGACTATTCTAAGTGGGTTGAACCAATTTATAAACTCACGTTGTCTCTATTCCTAGGGAAGGTGAAAATGGTTTGAGATAGATCGTGCATTGTAGTGAGCGTGCTACGTCAGATTGTCTCGTTCCATTGTTCACCTTTCATTTTTTTTTCATTAAAATCTTGATCAGAACCACTGTAATGTCAGTCACCTATGACATCATTGACATTGCTATAGTCTTGTAATATCAGTCACCTATGACATCATCATCAACCGACACTATTAAGTAAACCTGAAACCCACGCAATATGAAATATGGATGAATCAATTAAAAGAACTTCTTTCTGCAATTTAGTCTCCAGTTAAAATGATTAACAAGTTTTTAGATCAAGGAGCTTTACTTATTTCTCTAGAAATTTAACGACAAATAACCTTGACATGGATATAAAATATTAGCATTCCTTCATTGGCCAATAAGGTGTCGCGTACCCCGTTTCCGAGATGCACTGTGATATACGTATCAGTCCCTGGATCAGTAGCTGATACGCACAACACAACAGAATGTATATCGAAAGCATACTTCGAAAGGAAAACTAACCTGAGACAGAACTTTTAGTGGCCACACTATGAGGATCTCTACGATCCTATACCGGTTGACCCACTAAAAGCAGAGCAGGCAGCGAACACCAGGGCCCAAATCCACAAGCAGACTTGGGAAGCAGAACGAAACCAGCACAACACCTACGCGATCCTCACTGCTTAAAACCACAAATGCAGGCGGGTGAGTACATAAGGTACTCAGCAAGCTCCAACGCTAAGCAAAGGTATAAGTACAGATGCACATTGGTTGTAGCCAGGATGAGGCAGCAAGGTCCATGTTGCAAAAAGCCAGTTTTATGCAAGGTTCACTACAGAAGATTTCAAAAGGGAGTGAAAGCATTTATTATCCATATATTAATAAGTTGGAACTGGGGGAGTACAAACCGTTCCCGCCAGTTCTCTAATTTTTAACTGGAAGGGCCTCCACTGTCCCCTCCAGACACTTTCCAAAGCACGAGTGGCTACACCCACTCACACTTCAAGGCAGTATAGAAAATCTAATCGTAGGGCGCCCGAACAGTAGCATGTCAATACCGTGACAACGGCCTATCCGAAAGGATTTTAAACTCTGCAGAGGTTGTACACTGTACCCACAGGCTATGCTACTCCTGATCATTAGAGTTGCATAACGCCTATCCCACATCTACGCAGTTTTCCACAGATTCCACTCAAGGTGCAAACAGGGGCCATCCCTCGGGGTTTTCCAGGCCGTCGATGACGCGTCGGTACATTCTCGGAGCCGGGTCGTGAATATCCACCACATTCCTGGTCCCCTCCAATCCCCGGGTATTACCAAACCAGGGGCTATATCCGCGGGCTTACGCTCCCGTGACGCGGGCAATTACCGTTGAAGGCCAGGCAACGAGTTATCTCATGCCCTTCTCCTGTTCCCTTGTGTCTTCACTACCGACCCCCCAGTGGTTTGATGTGGAAAGAATACGTAGAGGGAATAAGTCCTGCCCAAAATGTACAGGTTCTGTGGTTGCACGAGAATTACCAAGTCGAGGGCTAACGAACCGGTCCTTACATGGCAGGGGTGGCGGTCTCGTCCACGGCAGGTGGACCACAGCGAAGCCTACACACCTATCACCATCACCTCAGGTGAGCTCCACCCCACGGCCAGTAACATCCCCTCTTCACCTAGCACCAGTTGTTCTAATCCCGCCCCCTTTTATTTGTACTCACATCACCAAACTCTTTCAACTCATTTTGCAAATTAATGGTATATGGTGCGGCGGTGCGGAGCACCGTAAATGGGGTCCTAAGCAGATCTAGTACAAGGTAATATCCGTTCCGTAAAACTATTTAGGAACGGAATCCCTATGGCTATCAAGGACACTTCGTCAATGGTTTTAAAGAAAGGTATTCATATCTATGCAGCAAGTTACTGACATAAATATAAATACCTAGGAACAAGTAGGATTATTACTAACACAATATTTCAAACCAAAATATCATGCATAGTAGAATAAATAGGCACTATAGGAGCATTAGCAAAATATAGGTTCCAATATGAGGTTAGAGCTTGCCTGCAAATTCCTTAATCTTCAAGCTTGAGGTTGAAGGCTTCTTCTTCAAGATCTCAATATTCAATCTCTAGCTTCGCACCCAATCTACGAGCTTCTCTTCATACATAGACCTTCTGGTCCCTCTTGAGGCTTGACTCTGCCTTACACTCAGCGTTATCTACGCGAAGGAAAAGCCTAATAAAACTACTGCGAAAGAAACACAACTCAAGAAGGAGCGATAAAATCCATAGAACTCCAACTAAGAACCAGATAACATCGCGAGGAAAACTTAAAGCAAGTCATGTATGTTGCGGTGCCTATTAACTTGGACTGAGGTTCAATGAAGGGTTAACATGCATTTTTGCTAGTACGAGCGGGAACACGGTGTGTAGTTTAGGTCATTTTGTGCATACCTTAATTTAGAGCTTTTAACTAAATAATCATATCATTTGTGCTAATAGGTGGCACGTGCACTAGTATATGTCAATATATTGCACGGGCTTTCTAGTGAATATTTCTTGATTCTACTA
>BCLF01000195.1:32218-52211 GCA_001602275.1 Zoysia japonica
GGATGGTATAAGGTGGTCACATAAAAAGCTAGTTGTTGGTTTGGAAAAAGATTTGAGGATTTAAGAGCACGGGAGACTTACCGCATTCACCGGCACTAATGAATCCTTGATCTACATTGATGGCTATCGTTGGCCCTGAACAGGCTTGGAAATAGATATGCACCTATCAGAGAGCTGACCTCAAATACACCTAAATGAGCAGTTTATTATAGAATATGCTGTGATCGGTTCCCAGCTGACTGTAAATGTTAAGGTTTATAAGAATAGTATATACGATGTACTCCAATAGTACATTCTCAAGTGAAGTTTTAGTATCTTTGGCTCTATAAAAGCGCACACGAACACAGCATGTAGTGGAAGCCAAGAAGAAGGAAAACACAGCATGTAGTGGAAGCCAAGAAGAAGGATCAGTTAATTTCGTTTCTTGTGTGTACTGGATCATGATATATGCACAAGAATTAGGAGGCATCAGGAACTCGCCCCATACATCCCTGCTCCAGGTGCAGCCGATTCATATTTGAGGAGTCCATGGAAGGACATGAGAATTAGCAAAACGGTTCACATGCATCACGAGGAGATCACCCATGACGGCAGCAGCATCTGTGGCAACAGATGATGGACACAATGAAATGTGCAATGTAGATGCAGACAAGAGATCTGTATGCCATCGTGGTGCTGTTGTGAAAGGTAGCCCATATATATATATATATATATATATATATATATATATATATATATATTTTGCCGTTCCACAGTGCCTAGCCCCTTGGACCTGGACATAATGCATGTCTCACCAATTCACACGTCCAATCCGGTACAATAAGTTTGTCAAGTCTCATCCTGTGGTCCATCAAGTTGGTATGCAGGCATCCGATGCTTTTTTACAGCATTGAACACTTCCATCCTACCTTCCTCCTCCTATCATGACACTGAGTTTCCTCCATTGATTCGGAATTGCATGTTTCCTTGAGGCTGATGAAACTTGCAGGTTCTCTTGCGTACACGAGGAGGACATTGGGTACTTTTTGCGACAAAAGCTGCTTTTGCGATATATGAAGTGTGTGAAATCACTGGATGTGTGTTTCCTGAATGATGGATGGCTTGATACATCATGAATTAATTACTTATGGTTCCCATGGATACGTCATCAATTTTAATGCTTTTTTAAATAATGAAAGGATTATTGTAGAGCTTAGGCACACATCTAACTTGGTACAGAAGACACGAGGAGACCACCACCAGCAACCGCTTTTGATAGAGAGCGATTCACCATTTGGAATGTCCATTTTGGAGTGTATTCTAAAACTATATAAATGTAACCAAAAAAGCCTGTGCCCTTTGTGAAACATTCTTAAAATAATCAGGTATATAGGAAATTAGGAAAATTATTAAAAATTTGTATGTTGTGCCAGACCAAATTGTTCTTTTTGGAGTATAGCGTACGTTAATAATTTAATTTGTAGCTGCCATGTTATCCATTGAGTGTAGAAAAGCTGACGTCGAGGCAAATACAAATATGTAATTTCTTTCATGAGAGAGATAGAGATGGAATCACATAGTATCCATTTTGAACATTGTGGAAATTATTGCGCGTGCTGGACTTCAAGTCGCAATTAACTGACAAGATAATGCCATTGGACTCAAACAAGAAAAATAAACTAAATGTCATCTACACCAGGCTGGCACTGTGGAAGTGTGGAGTGCAGAAGACAGGTAGGAGGGGTTCGTCTCCACGTGATTGTAGTAATAGAGAATATGCGGAGAGGAAATGAACTCAATTTGGTGGTACCCACTGTGAACTGTACGTAGAAGCATCTATCTTAGGGTTTTGAAATGAAAGGGGAACTCAACAGCTGATTTTATCAGTGCTGAATAATTGCATCGACCGAAGTAGTACATACGCAGCTTCTGATTCTTCCTTTGACTTATATAAGAGCTGAAAAGGGCTTCGAATTGGGAGTAACATGTAAACAGCTCGTAGAGCCATGGTGAATTGGCGTATTTTAAACTGTAGTGTGGATTCCTCAGATAGGCTTGAAAGGCATTGGGAGCACATCAATTTAAAGGTGAGATTGATGCTGTGGATAGAATATAGAATACAGCACCATTGTTTGATCTGAGTGTAGACTCTTGTCTGACAACAGCATGCCTTGGATACTGTGAAGTGTTAACATCCGGCGACGAGCAAGGTTTTCAGCAAGGTCAATATCATCACTCTGTTAAGGAAGTAGGGACAAGATACCAGAGTCATAATAGTATTTTCTTAGATCATGAGACATGTTAGACCAGGGCTATATCTGGTGACATTTCCTTGAACATACTTGATCTCCTTTACTGCAACACCCATTCAGCTGGGTTCTAGATGATGATATGGGTCATTATAATTCCACTATCCATGCACTCTATATGCAAACTAAATTTCGTTAATGGTTCTGCTGCCCACAGAGCACTCCCAAAAGCTGTACTAAAGCACTGAATCAGACGACAGAAAATTGGACTTGGACGACTCGAGGTGCTAAAGGCTAATATGCATTATCCTACTTTCCGGAAGATCGTGTCCTACAGCTCCAGAGTGAAGAATCAAAACAGGGGCTATCTTGTTATTGATAAAAGTGTGTGGAACTCATGCATGAACATATCAAAAACTAAGGCAGATTACTCGTTCAAGCGACATTTGGTGAGTGGTACAGGCCGTAGGATAAATTTGATCTGCAGCAAGCAGTATACCATAGGTAGTACTAGTTGTACAAATTTGGGGTCAAACATGTGAACAGGAAATTTAACAATAAACTTATCAGCTGTTACTAGAAAATGGAAGGAACTTCCTGCTTCTATGTGTCAGCACACAGCGTTTAAAATATAACATCGGTCAGCTATATCGCTGATGGCTAACGGAAACAGAATGTGACATTGTACTGCAAGCTGAGAGACATGGATATCTCTTTTAATAGAAACAAAAACGACTTATCCTTGGTGGACTCTGATCCCGTAGCTACATGTTTCATTGTCTCGGATATTTTTTCGGTTCTCTTGTTGTAAAAGGATGTCTGTTGTCTCATAGACTTCCTCGCGGTCACATGAATAGGTTTCCTTGCACCCCATGCTATGAACTTCAATCAATGCTATGAACTTCATTCTGGCTATTTATAAATGAGATTGATAACAACGAAGCTCATGCTATGCATATTCCAAGGTCATCATCAAGGAGATCAGGAGTTATGTATTGCAGTAGGATGGAGAAGCATCAGGAACTCTTTTGCTACTGCCATGGAAACTCTATGATACGACTTGCAACAGGGCTGTCCTACTGACATCTAAAGTAGCAAATCGACGAACCATCACCGTGCAAGACATGGAGCACAGAGCACATCATTGGTAAACAATGCTGGGCATCATGGGGTTACATCATGCACCATGAGGACTGTACAATTTCTTATCAGACAAACAGTTTACTTTGCGTAACGAATCATGATTAGTCAGGCTAAATGAGGAAACAACATTCATCATCGATTGTGTGTGATTAAGCATGACTTGTGATAATCATGAAGTTTGCGACAAAACTAGAAGCCACCATCACTAATTGCAATGATTGACAAGCATCATCAATAGATCCCTATGACGGATTCAAATCTGACATGCTGCAGTGGTGCGGTATTTGAAGTTTATCGTGTCCCTAGTTTATGTGTGGAGAAATTTGTGTATAGGACAAACATAGGATTAAAAAAATAAAAAACCTTGTATGTCAGTGCAAACAAAAAAAATGTGCAACAGAAAAGTTTTTTTGAACCCTTTGTAAACAAAACTCTCAAAATTAAATGAATGCATTCTGTCTGATGGCAATCTCCAGTGTATATTTTCAATTTCATACCATACAAACTTCTACGAGGCAAATTTCAATTCATTTCAGTGCTTAATTTTCATAAGCTGAGGTAGTAGCGCATTTACCAGTCAATTAATCTCAGCCATATATAATTGTACGAACAGGTGACCAATGATATCTTAACTACTGAAACACATATATATCTCCTAGTCTATAGCATCTTTAGTTTTTTATGTATGTATTCCAATATTTCTCACTAATCCACTTGAAGTTGCTCACTTGTTGATGTCAGGCCACAAATCAACCCGTGCTTTTAGGTATGGGAGGTATCAGGAACTTACAAGCAACCACCTGACGCCATTCTTGCACTATATTGCTAGCGCTGGGTTCAGTGGGGACAGTTCAGTCATGGTGAGGGAAACAATGGCAGGCCATGTGAATTAGCTAGACAGTTTGTATAGGTGCTGCTGGATCTTGAATTCTTGTAGCTCTAAATTGATTGAGGAGGGCATGCGGTGCTCTCCACTGCCAACGTAGTTCCATCTGTAGTTCAGTAGTGAAAATGGTGCTCATGTGTCGTAGCTACTGAAAAGTCCCATATGCTGGAGTGGCTCTTCCAATTACTCTACTGGTTCTAAATTGCAGGACGACTGGGAAAGTGAAATCCTTTATGTACTAAAGGAAAACTTTTCAAAATATAATGGTCTTGTATTGTCAGTGCAATGCTACAATTTGTCGATGATTGTAAAAAAGGAAGATTTTCCATTGAATCCCAGCCAATTCTTTTTTTGAGACTAAAACGAGGGGAAAGTTGTACCTGTAAACTAATTTTTTATATTTCAGTCCATTTTTTGTGTAGTTATGAACTACAAGATCCAGGAGGAAGAAATCCCATTGAGTTGATTCTCTTTTCATGAGATAGGACAATCTAAACGTAGTCTTTCCAGTGCCAGCTACCACATAGCCATTTGTGTTTGGCACCATTCTGGCCTAGGAACATGCCTTTGCTAACTCTGGGATCTAATCTTCAGTCTTATAGTAATAGAAAACCAAGGCCTAGGAACCTGCTGTTTGATATTGAATTCTTTTAGTCCTAAGTTGGCCGAGGAGGGAATGTGGTGCTCTCCACTGCCCACACACCTCATGGAGTATATTCCATCTTCTGTTCATAGCTGCTGAACACAAAAAAAGGGCACACCGAGTCCCATGAGTTTCCATGGCTCTTCCAATTTACAGCTGGTTCTAAATTGCTTGATGACAGATGGCAAAATCCTTTATATGCCGAAAAAACGATAAGGTCTCGGGGATGGGGTGTCAGTGAAACATTACAATTTGATGATCACTAACTGAAGAATTTTCAGATTCTAAGAAAAAATTAACGATTTTTCTTTGAGACTGAGAAGAGAGGAAAGACATAGACATAATTGTGTTTCTTTCTATTTCAGTTTATTTTTAGCCTAGATAAGAACAACAAGATTCAGGATTCAGTTGATTCTTTTTGCAAGAGATTGACCAATCTATAATAAAGATCCAATATAAAACATCACGTCAGATCCTGCAACTAGATGGAAGCGAAGCATCGAACAGTCTTAGTACTAGCAACAAACACATAGCACTTATAAATATCGTCAGTCACAGCATGATCATGACTGCTTCTGCTCTGGGGAATGGAGCTCTTTAATATTGATAGCTACTGAACTTTTCTCAATAGCCACAACTACTCTTACTAGTACGTGATAGCTACTGCAATGGGTCCTGCACGCTACTAGTATCGCCTCCTAAGGCAAATACATCAAGAAATTAGAAAGTACCTAGATAGGAGTAGGAGGTATCAGCAAGTTATTTCCAACCAGAGTCAAGGTTCCGTGGCGATCCCAACCAGCAGGCTACGGAAAAAAGAGCTTTAAGATCCGTGATACCGACCATTCTGGCAACTGCTGTGCGAACTTGCTTACATCTGTAGTGCGTGGCTCCTAGTGATAACAAGCCGGATGACCAGTTGTGAATCACTTAGGCACGTGCAGATTCTAAGAGAGGCCTTCTAAGGTAGACCAATTCATGCTCTTTTACTTCTAGGAGGTGAAATAACAATACAATCTGAACCGTTGAATTTTGAAAGAAAAATAGGAATATAATATCACCTTAGCCAACATGGAAATGATTTAATTTCTAAAATTATCGCACGCATCACTTTTCATAACTGATTAATTTCTTACCAAATTAGATATTATAATAATTAATAATTATGATAGAGCTTTTACCTCTTAGGAGGTAAAAGAACTATTTTCTCTTCGAGATTCGAATAAATGGACGGCTCACATTTATTTTCGGTACGCTGTACAATTTGCCTTCTAAGATACATAACAAATTATAGAAACCGTATCCATGTGCATTGGTGGGATTCTGCACATAGGAAGTGCGCAAAAGGTCTTCAAGTGTAGCAACCGGGAGCTTGACTCTGCAAAGTATACATATACAACTATAGAGTTCGTTTAAAGCCAGTTTTGAAAGCTGGTCATTTCTAATGACGCCCTAAATTTCATTTTAAAAATTAATTTTACATAACTACTGGAGTTGCAATTGTAACTACCATCATTTGTCCCTCCTTTTTTTTTCTTCACTTGTGACCACCCGTTTTAAAAAACATCAAGAAATTAGAAACTAGATACTAGTAGCTAGAGAGGAATATGAGTATCAGCATAGTATTTGATATTGAAGGTCAACAGGAACAATAATTGAAAAGAGTAAATTTCATACACCCCGAATTTTGTTGTCCATTGTTGCAAAACCTGGTGTTTTGGTCACTGTCCCATAACCAAGTGCTTTATGGTACACACTCCCTCCATTCTCTCTTTGATGTCATTGCCGACAGCTTCATTAGAATTAAGAAAACAGTGAATTGATGATTTTGCCCTCAGCTGTCTTCCCAATCGCGCCGGCAACAGCTGCCAATGGGTGCCCCATGAAGCCATGCATTCCTAGATCTCAGAGTGTCGCATGCCCGCTGCCCCTCATCCTACCGGGCGCCTGGATCCCTCGTGCCCCAAGCACGTTACCGGAGTATCCGGTGAGCCCTCTCGGGTTTCTGAAATTATACGATGGAACCTCCGGCATCTTACCGGAATGTCCGACACTTTACGGGGGATTTCGATAATGTTGATTTAGGAAAGTTTTCAGTAGATTAATTCTAATTTCTTTTCTAACTCGTAGGATTAGTTTCCCTACGAGATAAGACCATCCCTCCTCTGTAAAACAGAGGCCCACGGCCGGTTGAGGGTCATCCCAATCGATCAAATTATTTTACCTTTACATTTCGTTCCTCTCCAAACTCTAATCCCATTATTCGATCCTCGTGCTGTTCTTCCTTCGTCCTAGCGATGTTTGAAGGCGATCCGGCTGACCTGACCGATCTCGGATCAACCTTAAGATGATCCTCTTCCGACGGGTCCCTCCCGAGGCAGGGTTGTCTAAGTGCTGTCCAAACTGACGTTGAAGAGGCGTCGGCGTTCTCGCACACGAACGTGCGAGCGGTGTGTTGACCCGGACCCGACTTTGGCGTCTAACACACTTTTTGACAACTCCACTAGGGAAGAGTGATTTCGGTTGCACAAACCGAATCGTCATTTTCACCATGACCTCCGAGATCTCTACGACGAACATCGTCATGCCATCTTTGAAGGAGTTGCGTGAGGAGGCGCGCAAGGAGTTTTTGGAATGCCGAAGGGCCTCCGAAGAGGTGCGCAAGGCGCGTGAGGAGCGGAAGCTACACGAGTACTTACGTGCTTCAAGAAAGACCGCAAGGCACAATCTCTCAAGTAAAAGAGCCCGTTCTTCCAGCCGTCAACGATGACGCCATGGGTGCTGCTAATGTAAGAACATCTTCGCGCCCTACCGTTACTTTTGAAGACCTTTCATATTATTTCGCCGACATGAAGAACTTAAAAAATGATATGCAATACATGATTCAAGAGAACATGTCTAAGTCTAAGAATGTTTGTATTGCATTGTCGTCTCATGTTGCACACGTAAGTCCTCCTAGTACATCGGTGCTCACTACTTCTAGTATAGAACAACCTCCGTATGGCATGCTGTTGAACTCGTTTAGTGGATAATCTAGTTTTCCCTCTCGTGTGCAAACTAACGCTTTGGTAGTGTTTCTCGCTAGCGTAGAGCCAATTACTAGCATCCTCAATCCGGCTACAAGCCGATTGAATGAATTGGCTGCGTTTGTTCTTCTTTACCGTACCGTTGCATAAAGCACACCACCTATCCACCGAGCTGTACGGGTATCCCTCATGGCCCTGTTCCTAATGAATTGTTTAGTGCCATAAAAACAAGCCTACACCCTTCACCACCGGTCGCGTCCACTAGGCCACCCATTGCCAACATAGAGGAGTGTATGACGCACATTAAAGAGGATTTAATCAAATAATTTCACAAAAGGCTAGGGGTAGACCTTAAGGGGAGAGACCGAATTTATCAAAAGCTGTACCCCGCGTATTTTGATTCGGTCCCGTATCCCGTTGGATGGCGTGTCCCTAACTTCGTCAAATTCAATGGCGAAGATAGCAAAACCACTTGCGAACACATTAGTCAATACGTAGCGCAGCTAGGAGAAGCGGGTTTTAGTGAAGCTTTAAAAGTACGGTTGTTTTCTTTATCACTAACCGGAACCGCTTTCACATGGTTTTCGTTATTGTCCCCGGGCTCCATTTTTACATGGAAGTCATTAGAGCGTAAATTTAATGATCATTTTTACTCTGGGGACAACAAATTGAAGTTGTCACACTTGACATCGGTTTAGCAAAGAAAAGAGGAACCCGTCGTTGACTACCTTCGACGGTTTAGAGATATTAAGAACCGATGATTTAATTTAACAATTTCTGAAAAAGACTTAGCCGACCTAGCTTTTAGTGGTTTACGATCGCATCTTAGAGAAAGTTGGAGGGATACGATTTTCTTACACTCACCCACCTCCAACAAAGAGGTTCGGCTCAAGAAAGCCGAAGCAAAGAAATAAAACATAACAACAAGACCCGCCGTAGCGTGCACGTCGTGGATACGATTTTCTTACACTCACCCACCTCCAACAAAGGGGTTCGGCTCAAGAAAGCCGAAGCAAAGAAATAAAGCATGACAACAAGACCCGCCGTAGCGTGCACGTCGTGGAATGTGATTCAGATAGCTCCGATGATGATTCCAATGACATTTTGGCTGCCGAGTTTGTTTGGCCCTCTAAGGTCAAATCATTTGCTTGTGACTCGCTCAAACCAGTACATAAAAATCGGAAAGACGACGTGAAATACACCTTTGATGTAGCCAAGTGTGATAAAATATTTGATGAGCTGCACAAAGGTAGATACATTAAGATCGCATATACGTTACCTTTGACAGATAAGATTAAGCGTAGGGCATTTTGTAAATAGCATAACTCTTATTCTCATGCTACTAATGATTGCAATGTTTTCTGTCGACAGGTCCAATCGGCCCTTAATGAGAGACGATTGAGTCTTAAGAAGATGCAGATGAACAAGCACCCTTTCCCTGTCAACACTCTAGAGCTCAACCCCAATGTGTTGATTCGGCCTCATAAAGCCGATACAACCAGAGGGAAGAATATGATCATTAGGGATGAGATGCCTGTTTCTCCACGTGAGAAGGGTGCCTCTAGGAAGGTGGTCCTCGAGAAGTTCTCCGATGGTCAAGAGCCTCTAAAAGTCACCATCCAAGGCTCTAGGCTCGGGGGGCAAGCTCCACAGTCTAAGATGATAAAGCTGAAGAATCCTGAAGTGGGCAAGTGGAAGGTAAATTAAGGCAAAGCCACGGATCGGAAGATAGGGGCCTAAAAGTGCCTTCGACTAGCTCATGGCTAAGTACAAGAATCAAAAGGCCGATTTGAATAATCGGTCTATGAAGCAATCAAGATCACCACCTAGGGGAGGCAGCCCACCTAGGAAGGATATGAGGCCAATCGTGAATGTGCACGGGCCTCCTCTTCCTTTTCCTCCACATGACTTCGGAGTGCCGCCACCATGGTTACATCCTATGAGTTGCCAACCGTTCCCGGTGTGACATCCATACATGAGACCATGGATGCCCGTGCCGTTGATGCTTTTGCCACTGATGCCCGTTCCACCGATGCCATACCCACCATTTCATCCGGGGTGGAACGGACCGAGAGGAGATGTCTTCACGAGGCTCTCCAACCCTACTCCGAATCGGACGGAATCTTGGCGCCTAAGCAAGAGTGGCACCTGAAGCAAGGTAACAAACCTTCTCCCTCCATCGTTGTTCATTAAGATAGTGCATCCGGAGGTGTCGTGAAAATCAGCACAACCGATGTAAAAATCAAGGGAGTCTTCACAGGACCGATCACTTTAGATTATCCAGTTGAAAAGGCCTGCCATGATCATGAAGCTAGCAGCAGCAAGAGCTCCTCCAAGTATACACAACCGAGGTGGTGCCCGTCTGGCTTGACCCACATTCAAAAGAGGAAGCTCCAAAGGCTGTGCCTCCGAAAGATGCGAGAAGAGGAGGCGGAGGAAAAGAGGGACGAGGTCTTCAAGGAGATCAAGCCGATGATCCCTCAAGTTAAGTAGTGTAAGGTTAAGGAGCCCGAGGCCCCTACTCCACCCGTGACAAGGGAAGCGGAGACTACTCCAAAGCCACTTGGTTTGACCGACGCCATCTTGGGAGAGGACTCCATAGAGCCCTCGCCCACGAGAGACGTTGACTTGCCCGAGTTCGACGATGACGATCTCTTGGACTACAAGCCTACACCGCCTCAGGAAGGTATAGACATTAACACCATTTGCTTATTCCTTTTTGATTATTCGCTTATACAGAAAGAAGTCATGGCACAATTTGACTTTGGGCCAAAAAATGCTATCTTCAAAAAGCCCGAGGAATCGAAGAACTATTTGAAACCCCTCTATATGAGATGTCATATTAATGGCTCACCGATTTCTCGCATGCTTGTAGACGGCGTGCTATTGTTAATCTAATGCCTATTCTTTGTTTAAGAAGCTAGGTAAGGCCGATGACGAGCTCATTCGGACCAACATGACTTTGAACGGTGTGGGAGGAGGACACCCTATCGAGGCTAAAGGGTCGCTTCTATAGAACTCACCGTTGGAAGTAAAACAATGGCTACCGCTTTCTTTGCTGCCAATGTGCGCGGTAGTTATAGCTTGATCTTAGGGCGTGATTGGATTTATGCCAATAGATGCGTTCCTTCTACCTTACACTAATTCTTGATACAATAGATTGATGATGATATAGAGGTTGTTTATACGGATGCATCGGCTTGTGTTGCTATGGCCAAATGATCTTCTTTGCCGCATGACACTGTCAAGTGCTTGACCAGTTTAGACTTGACAGATTATAATTTTCTTAGCATGACTGAGATGGTTTTGTACCGATCAATGTAAAGCTGATGGAGAATCGGCTCAACAATATAATGCGATTTAATGAAGTCTAATCTTGATTGGATGCAAAAGAGAGTGGAACACTATCGGTCCAACACGAACGATATATATGAAGCTATAAAGGAAATAGATGACATGGATAAGTTAGGATATATATGAAGCTATAAAGGAAATAGAGGACATGGATAAGTTAGGATAAGGATTCACATCGGCCGATCCTCTTGAGGAGGTGAACCTTGGCAGTGATGACAATCCGAGGCCAACTTATATCAACAAAAATCTGAAAGCCGATTATAAGGCGAAGTTAATCGGTTTACTAAAAGAATATGTGGACTGTTTTGTATGGTATTATAATGAAATGCTCGGGTTGAGCCACGAGCTAGTTGAGCATCGGCTTCCAATAAAAATAGGTTTTAGACCTTTTAAGCAACCGGTGAGGAGGTTTATCCCGGATTAACGAGGAAGTTAACCGATTTCTTGATACAAAATTTATAAGATCTTGCAGGTATGCGGAGTGGATATCCAACATCGTGCCGGTGGAAAAGAAGAACACCGGTAAGATTAGAGTTTGCATTGATTTCAAAAATTTAAATAGAGCCACTCCTAAAGATGAATATCCTATGCCCATAGCGGATATGTTGATTAATGATACTTCTGGCTATAGAGTTATTAGCTTTCTTGATGATAATGCGGGATACAACTAAATCTTCATGGCCAAAGAGGATATGTCTAAAACTGCTTTTAGATGTTCCGGTTTTATAGTATTGTTTGAGTGGGTTGTCATGACTTTTGGATTAAAGAATGCGGGTGCCACATATCGAAGAGCCATGAACTTTATTTTTCATTATTTGCTTGGTGTCATTATGGAGGTTTACATAGATGATGTGGTGATCAAATCGGCTGCTTTAGACTCTCGGCCGATTTGCAACTCGCTTTGGACCGAATGCGTCGTTTCGTTTTGAAAATGAACCCGCTCAAATGTGCTTTTGGTGTATCGGTCGGAAAATTTTTGGGCTTCAAAATTCATGAGAAGGGCATAGAGGTAGATCCTAAGAAGATAGAAGCAATTAGGAATGTGCAAGCGCCTACATGTAAGAGAGAATTGCAAAGCTTCTTAGAAAAAGTAAATTATTTGAGGCGATTCATATCCAACATGTTAGGGAAGATTAATGCATTTACTCCTATTCTTCGGCTAAAGAATGAAGTTGAATTTACTTGGAGGCAAAACAGCAAGAAGCTTTCAAGAGGATCAAAGAGTACTTGTCTTCACCACCGGTGCTTAGGGCGCCTAGGGGAGGAGTCCCTTTCCGTCTCTACGTAGCGATAGAAGATGATGTGGTTGGTGCTGTTTTGACATAAAAAGCCGAAGAAAAGTAGTACGTAATCACCTATGTGAGCCGACGATTGGTGGATGTGAAAACAAGGTACACTATAATCGAAAAACTATGCTTTTTCTTCTATCATGCTTGCACCAAGTTGAGACATTATTTACTATCTAGCACTTGTATGGTTGCTTGTCAAACCGATGTTATTAAGCATATGTTGCATAGGCCGATTTTTAGTGGTAGGCTTGCTAAATGGGCTTCTGCATTGATTGAATATGATTTGACTTATGAATCGTTGAAGTCCATGAAAGGCCAAATTGTTACTAATTTTATTGTTGAACATCGAATTGATTTAGAACATGATCTAGATGTTGCTTATGTTATTTTTACCCCTTAGAAGTTATATTTTGATGGATCGCTTTGTAAAGAAGGTCAAGGTGTTATCTTCTCATGATGCACACTTTGAATTCTTAAACCGATTAGAGTATGATTGCACCAATAACCAAGTCGAATATGAAACATTGTTGTTCGGTTTAGAGATGTTGGAGTCCATGGGGGTTAAGCATGTAGAGGCTTTCCGTGATTCATTGTTAGTAGTGCAACAAATTTCTAAAAATTTACAATGCTTAGACAGATCATTAAATGTCATCTTAGATAAGTGCCTAGACATTATTAAAAGAATGGATGAATTTAATATACATCATGTGCCTAGGCTAGAAAATAGTGAAGCCAATGAGTTGGCTCAACAAGCATCTGGTTACAATGTTAGTAAAAGTAAATTTTCAATCAATAAGAAACCGATGCTTGAGGTGTTGGAATTAGACCGTTCGGACACTAACACGTCAAACCGTGATAGTACCGAATCACTTCATTGGGGGTCACCCATAATTTCATACATTTGTAGCCCAACCCAAAGTGTAGATGAAAAAGTTTGACATGTGGCTTTTAAGTATACTTTGATAGATGGCGGGTATAGAGTATAGAAAAAACCCACCCCAAATCCAACTTAGTATTGGTTGGGTGCTGATGCCACCCACGAGCGCAAAACTAGCTCCACACCCGCAACACAGGGACCTGAACCCGATGCCAGAATTGCCATCCCTAGCAGTGAGAGGTTCACAGCGGACCGAACATATTAAGGTTTATAAGAATAATATGGTTGATGCAAATATTCCCTCCGATTTGAGAATAGAAGTATTGAAACCATTGACTTTTATCATTAACTTTAATTAATCATATTATTTAAAAAAGTATGATAAATATAATATATAACATTTTTTTTTTAATTTGCTTTGTCACTAGTGATATTGAAACAAAATTAATAATTGTAGATATCTGAACAAATTTTTTTATTAAGATGAATAGTCAAAGTTCATGTTAGAAGTTAAGGGTGTCAATATTTTAAAACATGAGAGGGTAGTACATTAATTCTCATCTGAAATTCTGGTACCTATGGCTCTATAAAAGAGCAGATGAACACAACATGAAGTGCAAGCCAATGAGTAGGATCAGTTAACTTTGTTTCTTGTGGATGGAAACATCGATAAGATGTTGGAGAATTGCCTACTGGGATCACGATATATCATATATCTACTAGAATTGAGAGGCATCAGGAACTCGCCCCATACATCCTGACTACAAGTACAGCTCATTCGTACCTGGGGAACCTATGGTGGCAAATGAGAGCTAGCAAAACGGTCACATGCATCATGAGCGGATCACCCATGGCAGCAGCAGCAGCTTTTGTGGCAATAGATGTGGAAACAACGTCGGTGTAGATAAGGGTGTTGCTTTGCCATCATGGTGTTGTTGTGCAAGGGCGGAGGTAACAAAGCTGTGATGAAATGCACTAGAGATTGACCTTGTAGTATTGACTTGAACAAGTTATATGCACATAACGTACCACATCCTCATGTTTTAGTTTTCATGTTCAAGTATGCAAAAAAAAAAAAAGAATAGGACCTTCTCATCAGTTTGTCACATGCACGTACATCAAAAAAACAATTGAAAGCTAGCTAGCACATCTCACTGCCATGAGGTAGCCCATATATGCAGTTTGCCATTCCACAGTACCTAGCCACTTTGACCAGGACATAAAATGTAAAGCAAAGTGGTAAGAATTCAAAAATCTCAGTCTAGGGTGAGTATTTTAATTTTATCCCAGAAAGTATGTGGAAAAGGGATGCAGGGTTGGAGTGACAGGGCATTGTCAAGAAAATGCTAAAATCTGCGGCTCAGGCTATTCCCACATATGCGATGAGTTTTTTTCAAGGTCTTGATGGCAGTTGTGAGAATATGAGACTAACAGTGTCTAAACATTGGTGGTGGTTTGAAGGGGAAAACAAGAAAATACACTGGAGATCTTGGGACTGGTTGATGACCCCCAAATTTTTTTTTGGGGGGGCCATAGATTCATTGACATGAAATTGTTTAATCAAGCTATGTTGGCTAGGAAGATAGTTTATGAAATTCTCCTTTGTGGTTTCGAGCGTGACAAGATCATCCTCTTACACATGGAAAAGTTTGATGTTTGGCAAGGAATTATCAGAGAAAGAAATTTTACAGCGAGTTGAAAATGGACAAAATATCATAATTACAAAAGGTAGACACACCATGCCTCGTAGTATCTCCTATGGTTTATATTCCAGATGATCTTCGAGTGAGCGCCCTTATTGATTCCTCTAGGACACAATGGAACATTGAGCTCATACAAGCTTGCTTGGCCCCAGCTGATGCACTATTAATAATAAATATTACTGAGAAACCACGTTGAGATGTGCCATGGTTCAATATGAGTGATGAGTCATTGACGAGTTTGAATTTGGTTTGAGTTGCAAAGTTCTTGGGATCACATTTGAGTCTTGGTTAATTATTGACTAACTTATGAAATAGTGAAGATGGTTGAGTGTTTGGTGGAGAAGGAAATGTGTTTGCTTGTCTCATGATGTGTAGGTGCACGGAGTAAACTTGGCGGTCAGCGGCAGGAGGATCGGGCACAAGTTGGGAACTTGGGGCCAGATGATCGAGAAGCCGGGTGAGGTCAAGGGTGATCCACACTGTACACGTCAAGAAGGCAAGAAGCACGGACGGTTTCACGGTTGCGCCTCAAAACCGTGGAAGTGATAAAGACGGCGGGTTGACCAAGTCAAGGCGATCGGGATGCCGGTGCAAGTGACAAGGGGCCTAAGGAGCGAGACTGGGAGAGACTTGCTAGCGGTTAGGATCACAAGACAAGGTGACACGCGTCGACATCGGGGAGACATGCTTTGAGAAGCATGCAAGGTGGTTTCTCTGTTGAGCCTCAAAACCAAAGGTGGCGGATGGTGGTGCATGTGGCATCGTCGTGAAGGATTCGTCGCGACGAAGTAAAGTCATGAAAGGCGCGATTGCATCCGGCGACGAATGGAAAGTTGGACAATTTTGCCCCTAAGTCATGTTTAGAAGTAAGGGTAATTTAGACATGATTAGGGAGGTTATAAATAGAGGGGTGACTGGTTGGAGAGGGTGAGGGACTCCCACCTAGAGGCTTTGATTAGTTCATTTTGCTTGTGCTAGGGTGTGCTTCATGTTTTAGAGGAGAGGAGAGATTGTGTGAAAGGCAATCTTTGTTCTTTCAAAGAGTGAGAGGATGAGGGCGGTTTCCTAGCCAAATTTTTATTGTAACCTGATCCTTTCGATCAATGGAACAAGTTCAAGTTGTGTTCAT
Source organism: Zoysia japonica (assembly GCA_001602275.1). NCBI lineage: Eukaryota > Viridiplantae > Streptophyta > Magnoliopsida > Poales > Poaceae > Zoysia > Zoysia japonica. Next base: position 48,497 of record BCLF01000195.1, read on the forward strand.
CCTCTTTTCCCTCCCATTCTTGAGTCTTTGGAGCTTTTCGGTGAAATCTCGGATTTGGTAGTTTTTTGGTGGATTTCTTGGGGTTTCATGGTGCTAGGACATGCTAGAACCTTTCCATATCGATCCTTACTCGAATCCATGGCACAAGCACCTTCGATTCCATCGATCTCTCCGGTTTCGCCCAAAACCTAGGTCTTGCACCAAAATCTAAATTACTCTCTTATTTCTTGAGATTCTTTTAGTGATTCTTGTCGGAATAGCTTCGTGATGTCTTGAGGAAGCAACGCTCCAAATTTTGTGAAGTTTTGAAATCCTTTGATTAGGTTTCCGTGTTTTTCATTGAGTTGCGTGCAGCAGTGCCAGAGTGTCCGTAAAGTGCCAGAGTCTCTGGTGACCGAAGTCTGGTAAAGTGCCGGAGTGTTCGGTGGCACTTCCAGAGACCCTTTGACGGAATATCCGGTACACTACCGGACTGTCCGGTACCTGAGGGTCTTTTTGGAATATAGAAACCTCCCTTTTGAGTTGGATTCACTTGGTTTTAGTCCTGGTAATTGAGTTCTTTTGGATCACTTCTTGGACTAATTCATCACTAGTTGGTGTGATTAATCCTTGTGATTCAAGTTGAGAGGCGCCTTGGGTTGTTTTTGGGACATAGGCCAAGTTCTTGAGCAAAATTTCATTGGCTCCCATTCACCCCCCTCTGGTCGCCTTCTTCGATCCTTCAATTACTTTGAGCTATAATGAGATATATGATCATGTTTCCTAGCCACTAATCAAATCAGAACTTTTATACGGTGAATTCAGGATATGTGCTGAAGAAATGTGAGCTCATCAATTCAAAAACAAGTGTTGAAGGGAAGAGGTACCTCAGACTAGGAAAGAAAAGCAGAACAATGGAAAAGACTCGGGGCCATTAATGTGCCACCTAAAATTGAAAATTCTTATTTGGAGGTTCGTGCATAATTGCCTCCCCACATGCGAACAATTGGAAATAAGGGACGTAACAACATCTGTAGCATGCTGCCATTGTGGCGGAACAGAAACTTTGGCTCATACTCCCTCCATCCCAAATTATAAGTCACTCTGGACTCCTCAAAATTTCTCAAATTATAAGTCGTTCTAACTTCTCGAGACAACTTTTGCTCTTCCCAATACATCTCCACTCTATCTCTCTCCTCGTTGTCAGAACATCCCACCTTTTCCATTATTCTTAATTCCCATTTTTGGACCCAAAATGACTTATAAAAAGGGACGGAGGGAGTACTTTTCTAGCATTTCAATATGTTTCTGTAATTTGGAAGGAAGTAAAGAAAAGGTGTGGTTTCAATATAAAGCTGTACATCCTCTATTTCAGAACGACATTGGCTATTTGATACTGTGCAGAAGTTCTGACAGGAGGCCATGGTAATAGCTATTACCTTTTGGCACATTTGGGAGGCCAGGAACACTGTTGCGGAATGGAGAAACTGAAGTGCATCCTCTTTTTGTGGAACAGAAAATTCTAGGATATATCGACATGGTTCTACAACATTGTTATCAGATGCATACTTCCAACAGGTGTGATCTTGATTGGCCAAATCAATTGGTTCCACCTCTAGAAGGATGGGTAATGATAAATGTGGATGATGATGTGTTTGAAGATTCAAAAAGAACGGGAGTAAGTATTGTGGTCAGAGATCACAATGGGAATTTCCATGCTGCTTGCAGACAAGGTATATACACGATTCCAAAACTGAAATTGGTGGACACTAGTGCTTAGCCTGGCAATCCTCTTCACTTTGGAGCTTCCATACAATCAGGTACTGATGGCCTCTGACCATCTTAGCAACAAGCTTCACTCACACACATTGGACCATTTGCATATCGGGATTATAATCCAGGATACTCAAGATGATGTAGCAAGCTTCTTCCATTAATTTCCATTTTGTGCACATTTGAGGACAGTGTAAACTGTAATGAGAGGTAGCTAGCTCATTTCTAGCAAAATCTGTCGGTCAACCTGAAAATTCTATGGGGCTTGATGTACCACCATAGTTCATCTTGGTTCTCTCTTTGTAACGACCAATGTTAATCAATGTTAGGCTACCTGTTATTCTAAAAAAAATCGTACTCTCTCAATACATTTATTTCTCTCCAATTCATACATCCAATCCAGTCCAATAAGTCTGTCAAATATTGTCCTGTGGAAAGCCTTCAACTTGACATGGGAGGCATTAGAAGCGTTTCTACAACACTGAACACTTCCGATCCTGTCATGAGACTATTTTTTTTCCTCGACTGATACAGAATTGGCAGTTTCCTTGAGTCCGATGAAACTTGGAATTTCTCATGTTTACACAAGAAGATCATTGGGCACTTTCCGTGACAAATGATGTTTTTGTGATATATGAAGTGTGAAATCTATGGATGCCCTAAATTAGTGTGTTTTCTGATGAAACGATTGTTTGATTCATCATTAATTACATACAGTTCCCTTGGATATGGATTATTATAGAGCACAGGCATGTCAGGCTTGGTATAGAAGACACCAGGAAAGCGCCACCGACTACTACAAAAAGAAGCTGCTGCAGCATCAGGCTATAAAAGCCTATTGTGTCGGACTAATGGACCAACATTGCATCAACAACACTGCTATGGGCCGTGCCAACAGTGGTAGCTGCCTGGGACTGTAGTTTTTTATTCTCGATGTTACTGTAAACTTGCGAGTAACACAAAAAAGCCTCTCACTACTGGAAACCACAATTTCCTTGACGGTCAGTAATAATATTGACGGGAACACACAGGGAAATTGTATAACACAAAAAAGTAGCAACAATTTTTCACAGACAGCAATGCTCCTGGTTTGTAGTGCCGATGTAGGACAGCTCCCTTGCAGGGCTCCGTCACAATAGCCTTGCTCGAGTGTTCATATACAAAAAGAAAAATAGGTTAGAAAGTCAAGAAATTTATTAAAGAAATAATATGTTACATCAAAAATAATTTAGTACAGGTGGACGTCATTAAGGGCCGCCTGAGGTTTTCTCTGTACAGGTGGTTCGTATTAAGAACCGGCCGTAGTAAAAAATTTTAATTAAAAAAAATATTTATTTTTACTGCAAATAATTATTTTTTGTCAAAATTCAACTGTACTTATGAGTCTTTCATGAAATTTTCACGATATAAAATTTTGTCATAAGTTTTAATCTATTTATCCTTAATGTGCTCATGTGTATTAGTAAAGACATAGAGTTTAAGGGATGTGCATCCGAAGAAGCGAGAATTGAAGCAAAACAATTTTAAGTCCACAAAAATAGAGTTCAAAAAATATATATAGCTGTATAAGTGTATTTCATATATGAATAGATGAAATTAGTTTAGAAAATCAAATAATTTATTACAAAATAACATGACATGATTGGGAAAATATTTTATCCAAGCGGTTCTCATTATGGACCGCCTGCACTAAAATTAGTGCAGGCGGTTAGTAATATAAACCGCCTGTACTTTTTTAAATTGTATCAAATATTTGTTTTTACTGCAAAAATTATTTTTTTCTCAAAATTCAACTGTACTTCTGAGTGTTTCTTGAAATTTCCATCATATAAAATATCTATAGAAGTATAAGTGTGTAACACTTCGTGTGTTAAATTAAATAAGCTAAATTGTTCATGTTCATTCCTGAAAATCTGAGCTCAAAAGAATTTTTTCGAGCTAGTTTCAAATTTAAGTTGTATTT
>BCLF01000195.1:53964-66377 GCA_001602275.1 Zoysia japonica
AAGCCGCCAGCGCGTACGTCCACCTCGGCCACGCGCTCGAGGCCCGCGCGGCCTTTGTGGCCTGCTTCTGGGTCTGGGCCGGCCCGAAGCGGGCCAGCTGCCAGTGGGCCAGTCTGGCGTGAGCACGGCCCTGTAGGCCGAAATTTTATCAATTTTGCGAAATCAATTATTAAAATGTCCAAAAATCAGTATTATCTTCCAAAAATCGTAGAAAATTCATCCTAGCTCGAAAAATTACAAATAATATACCGTTGGAATCCTTGAAACATGTAGAATATTTTAGAACTATCCAAATTGCATTTTATACTCTAGAAATAGCTCTGCTAATTAAATTAGAGTGCATCATGCATTTAGGATTCGAGAAAGAAGGCAAGCAACTCGTTTTGGTTACTCCAGTGTCGTCCGTCGCTGAGAAGCTCCCTCTTGTTTGCGCTAACTCTCAACAAACCGAAGGCAAGCTCCGGTGCATTAACCCTATTTTAAATTTTATTTTATCACTATGTATTGTATGATTAATGCACTGCGCATTACGTTGTAGGAGTTGTTTGAAAACCATAGACGGCATAATAGTGCCTATTTACCCATGTTGAGTGTATATTGATACAGGTAACTTGATGTAGAGCTAGGCTAAGTCATATTTGATAGTAGAAGTCGAGTAAATGAAAAACCACACTCGTGAGCTATAGGTCTAGTAGAAGTCGAGTAGACAAAAAGTCACTCACGAGCTATAGGTCTAGTAGAAGTCGAGTGGACCAAAAAGTCACTCGCGAGCTATAGGTTTGCAACACTTAGGTTTGTTTATCCCACATATTGATTAACCTAAGATCGAGCAGGGATAGAGTATTGGTGGGTTTGAAAAGGCTAAGCCTTCGCAGTGGTAGCCCCGTCTGTGTCGGATAAAGACCGATTCGAATGTGGCCCTGTTGAGCAAGTTTGAACGTACCGATTACATACTGGATATATGAAACTTAGGAAACCGACGTAACTCAAGATCCGTAGTGGTTGGATGTACCCCTACTCCTCTTTAGGCGGTGAGTGTTGAAAAGACTTGGATCTAACCATGGATGCAACTGCATGGTGGTCGCATGGAGGACCATGTTCTCGAGAAGAGTAGGCCTCGGACCGGCCCTATGGTATTGTTGTGAAAGGTGGCCACGTGCGGCTTCTAGAAAGCGCGTACATGTCATGTACTTCGGGTTTTCCCAGCTGGTGTAAATCGATTATAATCGCTGCCCCTCACAGTAACGAGTACTGCTTGTTCACTGTGTCATGTCGTAGTAATAACTAAACTTAATTAATAATATGAATTATTTGCTTAGTTTACAGTGCAAATTAAATTATTAGTCTTTAAACTTAAAATTACTGCTAAAAGATGAAAGTAAGGATCCACTGATAGCGCTCTGTTTTATGCAAAAGGCCATCCCTGTGAGTCAGACTCTCATGCTTAGGAGTCGGTCGTAGTTGGCTATTTTGATGGATAAGTCTTGCTGAGTAATTAGTACTCACGGTTTGTTGTTTCTCCTTTTTGATGTGGTGTAGTTTTTCCTTCAGGTAGCTGGGGTTGCTGTTGCGGCAAGGGAGATTGGGTAGGAGAAGCTCCTGCGAACTGGTCCTGTGAACCGGTTCCCTCCTCACCAAACTCCGGCCATAAGGAGTGAAGCATGTCTTAGGGCAAGACATGTCTCAGAATAAGGAAGCCGCCGTGTGTGTGTTTGCTTCCGCGTGGTTTTAAAAACTCTGTTTTCATCTCCATCCTTATAAGAACTTATAAGAACTGGAACTTATTGTAAGACTTAAATATGTTTCTTATATTTTATAATATCACTCTTGTTGTACTATTTGGATATTGTTGTTCGATATCACATGAGTTTGATCATAGGCGAGCCGTCTAAGTGTTTTGGGGCGGTTCTGCCACAAAGTGTAGTTCATATATAAATAGATGAAATTAGTTTAGAAAATCAAATAATTTATTACAAAATAACATAATATAATTAGAAAAAAGATTTTAATCCAAGCGGTTCTCATTACACACTGCCTGCACCAACATTAGTGCAGGCTGTTAGTAATACAAACCGCCTGTACTGTTTTTTAAATTATAACAAATATTTGTTTTTACTGCAAAAATTATTTTTTCTAAAAATTCAACTGTACTCCTGAGTATTTTATGAAATTTCCATGATATAAAATATCTATAGATGTATAAGTATAGTTCATATATAAATAGATGAGACTAGTTTAAAAAATCAAATAATTTATTACAAAACAACATGATATAATTGGAAAAAAAATGACAGTTAACACTCAGTGCTTGAAAGTCGCCGGTGTGGAGAAGGGCACCAAGATGCATGACCATAAGGCCAGAACTGTCAGTTAAGACTCAGTGCAGCAGGACCAAAAACATGGCAGGATTGTTCAAAAGACAACCTTTCATCCACAAGCAGGTTTATAATATTACATAATTAACTTACATAAATGTTCGATATCTACTTATAAATAAAGAGTACATTTCGTTACACAATTTTTCCTTTGCCATCTCTTCGGACGTAGGATCGTTCGACGAGCTTGATGTTTTCTAGATTTGTAAAAAGTGTCATCTCGTCATATTTATTGTAATCCTCAACATCGTCACCTATATTCTCCACTCCAATAATTCTTTGCTTTCTTGAAATAACAATGTGCTTTTTATCATTTGCAGAGTCAACTATATAGAAAACCTGTGCAACACGATTAGCATGTACCCATGGGTCATCCTTGTGACAAATATTATTTACGTCTACAAGTGTGAACCCGTAGCTGTCAACATTCATTCCATTCAGATGTTTGACCCATTTGCACCTAAAAACAGGAATCTGCATCCTGTCGCCATAATCAAGTTCCCATATTTCTTCTATAAATCCATAATATGTGTTTTTATACCCTTGTGGGTCAAAAGCTTCAATCCGAATACCACTATTTTGGGAAACACTCCTCCTATCTTTCTCTTTACTGTAAAAGGTGTACCCATAAATATCGTACGCTTGCCATGAGGTAACTAAAGTTGACGGCCCTGATGCTAACATCTTCATTGTTTTCTCCTCTATTATGTCCCCATGTGAAAATTTTTATCCATTAACCATGTGGTGAAACGACACTTGTGCTCTTTCATTATCCAGATATCTGTTTGTTCTCGATATTCTCTTCGAAGATGATCCATATGTTCCTCGATATATGGCTCAACTATTGCGATTTGTTGCAATACACTGAAATGTGCATCTCGAACTGATTCATAACCCTTATCAATAAAAGTTCTCATACCCATTCTTCCTTTTTCAGACAACTTACCCTCATGCAACGGTATAGGCAAACCTATTTGTTTTCCATCTTTTATGTAATCTGCACAACACTCAACAACTTCTTCTGTTGTGTAGTGGTCCTAATGCCTTTATGTAATCTCCATAATTGAACCTTTTGGATGAGCATGATTACGCACATAACCCTTCAAAATTGATAAATATCTCTCATATGAAAATATATGATGCAGGTATAGCGGTCCTAATGCCTTTATCTGATCCACTAGATGAATCATGAGATGTACTTGCATATCAAAAAAGGATGGAGGGAAGTACATCTCAAGTTGACACATGGTCTCGACAATGTACGTTTTCAGATAGTCCAGATCTTCAAGATCAAGCTCCTTTTGTGAAATTGCATTGAAGAGGTAGCACATCTTGTGATGACAACTTTCATATGCACTGGTTTGATTGACCTTACTACAATTGCAAGAAACACTGTCATCATAATATGTTAGTCGTGAGAGTTGTAACCAAATAGAGACAAGTCATTCATTGAGACAAGTTTTTTTATGTTGGATGAGAAACCCGTCGGCACATTAATATCATGTAAGCATATGCAAAATGCCTTTTTCTCCTCTGGTGTCAGACTGTAGCTAGCTGAAGGAAGATAATGTTTTCCATTAGGTCTATCTTCATGGTGAAGTTCAGACCTTAAATTTAGATGCTGTAAGTCTCTAGGAGATTTCAACCCATCCTTCGTCTTCCTTGGCATATCCAATAAGGTTCTAATTACACTATCAAACACATTCTTTGTAATGTGCATCAAGTCAATACTGTGACAAACATCCAAGTCCTTCCAGTAGGGTAGATACTTAAAAAAAATTGATTGCTTCCTGAATGGTGAGCCATCTGCTGCTGTGGTTTCCTTTCTCTTTACCCCATTGATCGTTCCCTTGCCAAATACAACAGTTATATTCTTACCATTTCAAATACAAGTTTCCCATTGTATGGTGTCGGAGCAACATCTTTTTCAATGGTGTTGTCAAAATGTTTCTGCATCCTGTAGTATTTGTGATGTTTCGTTAAGAACCTTCGATGCCTCACGAACACTAACTTTCTAGATGATGAAAGGTATACATATGCAGTTCCATCCACACATACTACACATCCTTGCTTCCCTTTTGTTTGTCCAGATATCGTAAAGAGGCCTGGGTAATCATGGATGGTAACAAATACAATGGCTCGTAGAGTGAAATACTCTCATCGAAACTCATCCCAGATTCGAACATCTTCATTCCATAACTGCGCCATATCCTCCATCAAAGATTCCAGGAACACATCAATATCGATGCTAGTTTGTTTTGGACCATGGATAAGAATGAACAGCATGAGGTATTTTCGTTTGTGACACAACCAGGTTGGAAGGTTGTATATCGTTAGAATAACATGCCAAGTACTATGCATGGTCCTGTTTTCATCAAATGGATTCATGCCGTTCGTACTCAATCTAAACCTTATATTTCAAATCTCCTCAGCAAACTCTAGATAAAGAAGATTGAAATTCTTTCACTGAGTTGCATTAGCCAGGTATCGAAGCTTTCTCGGGTTCATCCTATGCTTCTCAGCATGCCAATGCATGAGTTCAGCATCCCTAGGATTTGAGAACAAACGCTTTAAGCGATCAATCACTGGAAGGTACCACATCACTAAGGAAGGAATCTTCTTCTTTCCACTCAACTCGTTGGAACCACTGTTATCATCAATCTTAGGACCGATAGAGTTATTCTTTTTCTGTGCTCTTTTCTTCAAATTGCTAGGGTATATATGGTTGTAACTCGTTTTGTATCGACTGATGCCACATATCAGACATTTTTCTATAAATTCATACTCTTTGCGATACAACACACAGTGATTTGGACACGCATGGATTTTTTCACACCCAGCGATAATGGGCATATAAGTTTCTTAGCTCTATAAGTGGTGGTTGGCATCTTGTTAGGCTTTGGAAGTATTTTTGCAAGCAGACTCAAAAGCTCTGTGAAGCTATTATCAAACCATCCATTACTGGCTTTCAACTTTAGAAGTTCAAGCACAGCACGCAACATCGTGAACTCTTTATCACATCTATTTGATTTCTCATACAAAAGGTCATTCAATGCCTTCTCCAAAACTTCCATATTAGCTAGACCTCTCTCAACCCCCATTGATGTTAGCACTTGTGGTTCAACGTGACGTAGCATCTCCTCAAAGTCAAATGGAATATCCTCCTCCTCCTCCTCCACCTCCTCCTCATCATCATCATCATCATCATCATGATCGTCAGTATTGAGATCATACTAGGATGATCGGTGCTGCCTCCAACTGCACAGCATCTGGACAATCCACTTGAGACATATCTTTTTTCCCATGTGCTATCCATATGGTGTAGTTCTTAACAAAACCTCTCTTGATCAAGTGTGATTGGATCACTAAAGTATTTGGCCAGGCAATGTCGTTGGCGCAATCAATACATAGACAAAATATCTCATTTCTCTTTTCTTTCTTACCATGATTTTTGGCGGCTTCGACAAATAAAGAAATATTTTGAAGAAACTCTGGAGAAGGTCTTGGGGCATTGTACATCCATGCTCGATCTATTCTTTATTTCAACCTACGCATTAATGTTATAGATTTAAATAAATAAAATACTAATTACATATTAGCTACAAATAATAAAATTCTAATTAATAATTAACAAAATAAAAATTTATGATTTCTACAACATGAATGGAAACTTAGAAGAGGTTAAGAATTATCAAAATATTCTAAATTTTAGCCAATGTATAAATCATCTAAAATGGCAAAACCTTGAGGAATCCTAGAGAATAAGAAATCTAAGAATTAGGGCATCAATCACACTTAATCTTGAAATAAATTAAAGGAGGAGTAAAAGGTTACCTTGGACAACAAAATTCCACAAATTTTAGCCAATATAAATCTACTAAAGTGGCAAAACATTGATAAACCCTAGATAATGAATAATCAAGGAATTAGAGCACAAATCACACTTTATTTTGAAAGAAATCGGAGGAGTACAAGATTACACTAAAGAACAAGATTCCAAAAAAGATTCGCGAAGAAAACCTTCCCCCCGCCGATTCCTTTTTCACCTCGCCACCGCGCGTGCGCTTTGGAACAGGAGCATCGCGCGAGGTTCTCTTAGCTGACCGTTGGCACAAAATACATCAGTGGAGGCGGCCGCCTAAGAGGACCGCGGGCACAAATTATGTTAATGCAGGCGGTGCTCCTAAGCGACCACCTACACTAATATGTGCCTCTGTGCAGGCGGTTGGTTAAGACAGCCACCTGCAGTGAGGTATTAGTGCGAGGAGTTCTCGTTTCAAGACCCACTTCTGTATTAGTGCAGGCGGCTCGTAGTTATCAACCGTCTACACTGTCAGAGGGGGTGTTGGGATAAACCTTTTTGTAGTAGTGGTACATACATGCAAGCGACTCCCTGCTTGGAAAGGGAATGCCCATTTCCATGCTGGAACTCGACTTTCACTACTGAAAGTCCAAAGTGGTCCATGGGGGGGTGCAGCGGTCCTGGCATGGACATTGGACTCAATTCCGCCTTCCGATTGGCAGCGAGCTAGAGCCTCAACCTGGGCGCCTACGCAGGTTGAAGGTAAGCATTGAGCAGCCAATATAACATCTCGATGGAGACACTACTAAAAAAGAATTTATCCCGACACCCTCTCACTCAAAATGCAGGCGGTTGACAATTATCGACCGCCTGTACTGAAAATGAGGTGAGACCCAAAAACAAAACCTCCTGCAAAAATATGCTAAGGCGGATTACCTAAAAAACCGCCTGCATGTATACTTTGATTAGTGCAGGCGGCTCTTTAATGAAGGCGTGTAAAAGCCATGTAGATCGAGAGAACGATATTGTTGATTTCATATTGATTTTGAAAAAAAAATGCATGTCCACAGCACACTGTGCATAAATCATGAAAAACTGGTTCCAAAAAAAATATTAGGGTTAAATAACAAATCGTATCAAAATTCATGCCCCAACATAACGTCCATGTTTTCATACTAATAACAGAGTATTCGTTTCGGGTCCATTGATGATATTCTCTCGGTCATGGACAAGCATCTGTGAAACATGGTTGAGTACAATGTATTTATTGAATAATATGCATGATAACATCAATTAAATCTAGTAATATACATTTATTCCATGCATTCATGGATGGCAAGTATCAGGAAGTCTGAAGAACTAAGTATACATTAATAAGGATGCTGTCAGACAGTTTGACACAAAATAGTTTGCAGGTGAGCCGGCTATTGACTCCAGATGCCCTTCGAAGTTACATGGTCCGGCGTGCTTGTTAATGAGTCATGGCAAGTTACTTTACATAAAAGAGTTAGTAGTCTACCATTTTGAATTGGTAAACGTACTAAGGGTACATGTATGTGTATAAGTATTAATGAATCATATCATATATGCTTACAAATTAGCAACTCATTAAGATTGGTGGTACTGGAATCTTTTTTTCTGCTATAATTGGTGTTCCGATATGACCTATGCTTAACTATGTGTAGACCTGCCTGCGAACCTCTTCTGTTGCATAGCTTTTTTAAACGAGACGACTCAATATTAAATTAAATTCACTATTTTATTTCAACAAGCTAACTGAACTGGCACTCCACCATTTAAAACCTTGACCAGCAACAATTCTAACACTGCTACTTTCGCCAGTGAAATGGACATATATACACATATCTTCTCCTCTGAGTTTCTAAGCTCCTCCACAGTAACTATTTGTGATCACTAGATTCTCAGCATACTCCCTTCCAATGGCTATCAATTGATGTTTTCATTTCATGGATGCATGTCTTCCAGAATCAAGTATCTTTTCAATGTTCCATATCATGTTGAGCCTATGGTATACCAGGCTTTTGTAGGAGTGGGAGGCATCAAGAACTGGCTAATAGCCAAGTATTTACTGCCACACACATCGTGTAATCGTAGCCTTGAGGTGAGAGGGCACAGCTCTGGTGATGCAATGTTTCAGCAACTAGAACAGGAAACATGCTTTGCGTGCCTCACAAATGTTTTAGATGCGGCTTACATCTTTGTCGGTGGGAATGCAGGGTCAGGCATGAGAGGACCCAATGGTTGGGCCCGGTGTGGCGCTGTTGTCAGTGGTGGATATAGGTCACTCGTATATGTTGGACTTCCGTCGTCGACTATATGTGTTGGCTTGATATTGAATGTCTATCCATATCTCATTAATTGCACTGAACAAGTGGGACTTTCCAATAAAGCATCATTTGCAGCCTGAATAATGATGCCAAGAAGCACTTCTCCACACCTTGTCTCTCACTGATGATTTAATTAGATTTACTCCTTATCCACCGTCTCTTGTCCTTATGTTATATCTCACTTGGATTTACGCCTTACTAGATACTTCCTCCATTATTTTATTCTTTTCGTTAAGAAAACTTTCCTAATGCAAATTTACATTAACTAGGTTGTACTAGCTACCTAGGGTACTTCGAGCTTCCAGTATAAATCGATTTTGCATTGTTGTCCACTAGATTTTCACTTCATTGTATTGTACCAAATCCCATATTTAAGATACATCAAGAAATTAGAAACTAGATAGGAATGGGAAGCATCAGTAAGTTTCAAACCACAAGCTTTGCAGAGCAATCAACATTCTTGTTGTAGTCGTCAGTGTGGAAACTAAGAGGAGCTCCGTATGTGGCAACACTGTCCGATGTAGTGAGGATACCAGGCATAGAAACCACTGGCAGTAGCAGGATGACCAGCTATTGATGTGTTTCGATGAAGAGATATTTTAATGTGTTTGTGACTTGTGAGATATTTAAAGGTATAAATGGGTATAGTGTGGAACATAAATCAAGATGGATCTTTTTTCAATCTAATAAAATTTATCATCATACTCGATGTCAACTGGATAATAACATAGTAGCTAAGAGCATTCGTTTTGTTAATAAGATTTTCACTATGACTACTGTATTTGTCTCCTTCCTAGCTCTGTTTCACAGCACGCCCTTTGTTTGCTGCCCACTAAAAATAATAGGATTAGTTACTCTGTTCTCTGCTAGATTAGTCAGTTGATATTCACAACCGGAATGCCCCTGTTTGCAAAAGTCCAATAACACTCGGCAACGTTTTTGCCCGAGTGCCGCCCACGGCATAGGCTACTCGGCCTACCTTTTGATGGCAAAGAGCCGTTTGCCAAGTGTTTTTTGTCGGACACTCAGCAAAAGCTTTGTCGAGTGCCCTTTAGACTCTCGGCAAAAAAATATAGACCGAACAGACAGAAAACAGTGACGGAGACTTTGCCGAGTGCCTGGATGGGGCACTCGGCAAAAAAATTTTGTTTGCCGAGTGCCCGTCTCACGACACTCGGCGAAAATTAAATGTTTGCCGAGTGTCTGGATAAAAACACTCGGCAAAATCTTAGACTTTGCTGAGTGCCTGGATGTGACACTCGGCAAACTCTTTCTCTTTGCCAAGTGCCAGGAACACGACACTCGGCAAAGATTTAATATTTGCCGAGTGTCTGGGTAAATACACTCGGCAAAATCTTAGTATTTGCCGAGTGTTTTTACTCAGACACTCGGCAAAATATGTTTTCAAAATTTTAAAATCAGCTAAAATCACACATATATCACATCACAAGCAGTTTATATAAACCACAAACATATAGATCACATCACAGGCAATTTATATAGCCAAAAAACATATAAATCACATCACAAGCAGTTTATATAAACAAGTCTCATACAAAACACAATAAACATGTATCATATTCCAATAGCTTCACACATAGTCCAATATCTTCACACACAGATCAACTATGAGGCCACTGCAGCGTATGAAGCGATTGATTCGATGCCGCCGATTGATTTTGTACAAAGGAGAAAAGATTGCATATGTTAGATAAGATTTAAAGTAGAAACAAGCAACTTAAAACATTCATACTCACAGGAGTAGTTGCATGAGGAGGTGGAGGAGGGAATAGCTCCAGTGGCAGAGGTTGACCCATCCTCTCGCTAAAACTTTGCATCCAGTGAAACATCTGCTCCATCCTCTGCCGCTCGGCCTCTTGCTTCTGCCGATCGGCCTCCATCCTCGCCGCCATCTCCTCCCTTAGCCTCCTCTCTTCTGCCAGCTCGGCCTACAATATTTCACCTCAATATTACAATGCAAAGCAAAGGTATGTTAAAATCAAAGAACGAAGAATAAAACAGAAGTAACCTGGATTGCCTCTATCCGGGACTGTGCAGTGGCTGGTCGTGGGCGTATGGCCGGGCTTGAACTCGTGCTCCTTGCTCGAATCTAAGAGAGAGTGGGAGTACTGGCTGTGTCGAGTGTGCTGTCGCCAATCCAGTACCGTCCGTGCTTTTTGCCTCCTCCTACCCTCATGACGACTTCTCCATCAAAGTCCTTGGTGCTCGGATCGTACTCTTGCCCATGGACCTCTCTTGCCATCTCAGAGTACTCACTGAAGCGGCTGTGGATAGTCGCATTGCTGTACGCCGAGGGCGGGTCCTTCGAGTTGTACTCGACGTCGGACGTCGACTTGCCCTTGTGGGCCAAAGCACATGCCTTGAACTGGGAGCAAGGCTGGCCACCATGTGACGAGGACTGTGAAAAAATAGCAAGATGAGTAGAAATTATGCAGAATTGAGCGTAAAATTTTCACGGGTACCGCGAGCTGCCTCTTATGACCATCACTAGAGTCTACCTCCAGGAACCTAGAGGATCCACACTTTGCACAGTACTTTGCTTCCGCGTGTTCTTTCCTAAATAAGATGCACCCCTTCAGACAAGCATGTATCTGCTCATATGGCATCTTAAGTGCACGAAGGATTTTCCGTGCCTCATACATGTTATTTGGCAGAATGTGATCTTCAGGAAGCATGCTGCCAAAAACTGTCAACATAACATCGAACGCGTCTCCACTTAGGCTAAACTAGGACTTTACGGCCATTAGGCGTCCAATGGCATCCAGTTGAGAAACCTTTGTCCGGCCGTGAAGGGGTTTCTATGCCGCAGTCAACATGTTGTAATACGCCTTTGCGGTTGCCTCTGGCTCCTCCTCCCTACCTCCTTCAGCAAAGTGTGCTTCATGATAGTCATTTAACATGTCTTCTACCCTGCCATCAGCATCATAATCCTCGACACGTTGTCTCACGACCTCGTCTCTCATACGATCGCCTTCACCATGGTAGATCCACCGGGTGTCATCTACCGTAAATCCATTCTTGCAAAGATGTTTACCTATGACCACCTTTGTTTGTCGATGCATGTTAGCACATCTGCTGCAAGGACACCAAGTGGCAGGCGCTTCTTTAACCTTGGCAAATGCTAGTTCTAAGAAAGCATCAGTCTTCTCAATCTATTCATCGGTCAACCAACCCTGACTTGAGCGGCCCGTATACATCCACGCACGGTCATCCATCCTCTAACATATCAGCGAGTGATATAAAAATCAATTGCGTCTACACGATGTTTGTACTATCTAATAGGTGAAGCTAGGTCCTAGTCTCACCCGAGGATATGTAGATGAGGTTAGTTTCCATGCTCTACTTCTATCCGAGACAGAATTTCGGCAGCACCTCCCTACTGTGACCAAAATACACGTCCTGCAAAGGAGATTGTGTATCCGGTCACAACAGGGAGGTGATGCCGAAACTCTGTCTCGAATAGGAGTAGACCATGGAAACTAACCCCATCTACGCATCCTCAAACTGTCCAAAAAACGTGGACAATTTGAAGCAAATACGGTTATAGAAATGCAAAGATCTGCATATTTCCAACCGTATCTGTTTCGAACGGGAGATGTCTAACTGGGTTACGTGATCTATGAACATGGTAGAAAAAGAAGACTTTTATGTCTCACCTTGCTGTCCTGTAAAGTGACAAGTCGAGGAGGATGCAATTAAGTCTCTCCTGCAACAAAAAGAAAATAATGCTGTAAATGTTGAGCACCTAATACACTGTCTTTCACAGCTGCTCCTGCCAACTACATGTACAACAACCATAACATGGAAGAAAATTCACCTGAGGCGGCCGAGGCACGGCTGCGGCGGCCGGGGCGAGTCGGAGTGCGG